>JASDQU011245768.1:0-12044 GCA_032191745.1 Picea mariana | reverse complement strand
GTTGTTCAGTCCTTGCATTTTCATTCTTTTATATTGAAAATACAAAAAACATACATTTTGCAGTGTTGGCATTTGATCTTTTGGGTTCTTGTCGTTTATCTTAGTACATGTATATAAAGATTGCATCTTATTTGAAATTGTAGAATTGAATTGAAAGTTGCATTTAAAAAAGATTATCATTTATTGGGAATTGAAGTTAGGACTTTGCATTGTATTCATATTCATTTATTTTACTTGCTGAGTCATAACATCATTAGTTTCACAACCACAACTTTTGAGTAATCAAAGCCACTAAAATTAACGTTGATAAATTCAAAATTGATTAGAAACGATTTTATTTTTCAGGGTGCACAAACTAGCTTAAGATTTAGAGCCTTGGAATAGGATTTTGTGAGTAAACTTATCCAAGGATATTAAACTCAACATATGTGTCTGACTAAGGGAGTGGTGAAATCCATTGTATAATTGGTGACATCATGAGGCTTCACTCACACCAAAGTTAAGCACAAGGTCGCGTGAAGTTGGTTGAGGAAATATCCCTCCAATACCTTCTTAGTGTCAGATATATTTCTAGGGATCTATTCGTATATGGGGTTCTTGATAGTACCTTTACCTTTATCAGAGGTGGTGCTTTCGATATTTCGGGCTTTTTTACTCTGCCCATACGGTGGACCTGACTTACGACTATTCGCATGTCCATTGGTTATACCGTGGTGACTTAGTTTCTTGACATAGGTAGCCACATATGTTAATTGCAGGGGTTATTCTGCATGTACCCTGGGTCAGATAAGGGTCGGACAACACAAGGCCTTTATGGAGGATTACCTCTCCAGGGGGATATGACTAAATGTTTCTTAAGCCCACGAGGGCCCTTATAACTAATTATGATACGCTCGATCTTTTGCAGGGAATCTCAGGCCCCTCTTGGGCGAGGCATACCTACTTTAGGGAGGGAGGCCCCTTTCAACCACTTTATCATGTTTGTGTGCATATTGGCATTTTTCTTATTTTGGCGTGCTCTTTGATTATCAGTTGGCCTTAGGATTTGTTTTTATATCTCAAGTCTCGATTCATCGTGGATCCAAACCAGCTTCCTCGCAGGTCTCTTTCNCATGTTTGTGTGCATATTGGCATTTTTCTTATTTTGGCGTGCTCTTTGATTATCAGTTGGCCTTAGGATTTGTTTTTATATCTCAAGTCTCGATTCATCGTGGATCCAAACCAGCTTCCTCGCAGGTCTCTTTGTTTGTTAAATTTACCACCGCATCTTGAGTATTTTCGTTCTAAAAGGAGTAAAGTTATCAAAAGTGGTACACACACCTCCACCTAACAGACTTGTGGTCATACAATTATGAGTACTGAGTTGAATCAGAAAGATATTGGGAGTCCTTCGACTCCCATACCCACTATAGTTAATGGTACTCCTTCAACACCTTCAACCACCATGGTTGTAGTGTCGAAGGTTCCCATCATCACTCTTGTCAAGCCTATAGTTAATAATCAACCTATAGTCCCAAGCCCTTTTGGGTCTGTTTGTCATTCGTCGAGATACAATACTCAGTCCATCCCTACGACCTCTAACCTTTTTTCTTATGGTATGTTGAATTTCACATCACAACTTTCATCCTCCATTCCAGCGTCTAATCCAAATACTAGTATTGGAATTGGGGGCATGGCTCCTCTGCATATTCCATTCTCATTTGGTGGTGCTCATATCCCTCAAATGACTCCCATGGTTGGAATACTACCTTATTTTCACCCCAAGTCTAATCCTGGTCTCAATGCTCCTCGATGGAGTGGTCAACCTAGCAGAAAATCTGTTGCTTATGTTCCTTCCTTTACACCTACCTCCTCCACACTGATACTGACCAACACGTTTGGCATGATGAATCCACCTCTATCCTCTGGATTCACACTTGGAGGAATTTAGTTTCACACCTTGGGAAACCCCCAACCTGGAGCTACTCTGGCTGGGGGAAATGTTTACAAACCTCATCATAACATTCCTACTGGAATGATGCCCAACCAACCCCTTATGAATTAGTTCGGAGGGGGGTTTTACAATCGCAGCTAGGGCCATGGTGCATACCAGAACCCTGGATAGGTTGTGATTCCCCAGCAACAATATTTCTCAGGAGCTTGGGGCCAGATGTCGCAACTCTGTCTCCCTTTTCTGGCCACACTCAATTTTCCATACTTGTCTAGATTAATGAATGACCTTATGCATCATGACCCAACATGGCCCCCCATCCCCACCAAGATTCCTTCAAATATTCTGAAATTCGAGGGAAAGACTAGTGAGGATTCTAGTGATCATGCCACTACTTTCCATATTTGGTTCTCTTATAATTACCTTAACGATGATTCTATTCATTTAAGATTGTTTCAACACACCCTCACGGGGGTCGCAACAAAATGGTACATAGAGCTACCGGGGGGGGCATATGAAACTTTTAATCAGACGGTTTTAGTCTTCCTCAACCACTTCCAATTTCTAGTTCATTAAGATGTCGGAATAGAACTTCTATCGGCCTTCCTCCAGGATAAAGCCACCCGTATCTTGGATCACATTCAAGAGTGGCGTAGACGAAAGAGGTTGATCAAGGCCTACATTCCTTCGGAGTTCTTGTTGGAATGGTTCCTTAATTCTTTACAACCTTATATTTCAAAGGATGTCTCTACATTCTGAGTTACATCTGAGGAAGAAGCAATTTTTAAATCCCAATAGTTAGATCGTATATACCCTCAGTCTGGGATGTTATAAGAAATTATTCTAGATGCACCGAGGTCAAGTTACGACCCTACACAAAATTATGGGCCTCATGCCAATGGCATTGTAGGCTCAACAAACGTTAAATATACAGACTTGGTGACAAGCCAATTGAAAGATTTGTCTCTAAACCAGTCTGTAGGAGGAAAATATTCGTTTGTTTCCCCCACTCCCACTCAGTCTGCGGACGTACATTCTGTGCAATCATCGGCCAACCCAAATGGTAACCAACAACCAAGAGGGAATAAAAGGAAAGGATGTGGTAACCATAGTAAGGGTGGGAGGAATAATAATAATAATGAACCCAAGGAAAACGTTAACAATGAGAAATTGAAAAATAATGTTGGTAAGGGAAAGAAAGAAAGGCGAAAGGTAAAGTTTCCTTGCAAGCTTTGTACGGATGATCACCTTACCCACTTGTGCCCTAAACTTGTGGAAGCTGAGAGGCTTTTATATATACCACCCAATGTGATGACTAATCCTTTTCTACATAGTCATCACATGGCCTTGAGTTCCTCTAATGCCAGAAATGTGGCGAGTGGAATTCAAACCCCACCGACGCAAGACGGTGATCGTCTACGCATCAATGTAGCCACTCGGTCTCAGGTTAATGTAGCCACTCAGTCTCGAAATTATAGTTCTTCATAGAATGTTCTAGGTCTAGATTCTCCCCCTCCTCTAGAGATGCCTTTACAAGTCGAAAAACCAGATCCTTTGCCTCATATTCTGAAAGGAGTACTCAAACATTCTACACACAGCCCTAATGCGAGAGCTTCCCAGAATTACTCTATTGTTGAGGATTTGGGTCAAACCCCTTGCGCGATGTAGGATATGGAGGTACTACAGATGTGTCCTTCATAAAGGAATGCCTTGTTATCCGCGTTAAGATCTCTAGACCCCTGTGGCTCTAAGGTTATCAAGTTTGACATCACGGATTTGAAGCCTCACTTTCCTGACCATCTAGATTTCAAAATCCATGAGGATTACTCAAAGTATACTATCAAACGTATTGTTATTGATGAAGGTGTTGCAACATGCATGATGTCCCTAACATGTTGGAAATCCATTGGCTCTCCAACCCTCTCTCAATATCCGACCATGTTTACTGCATTTGAAGGTCATTCTTTCCATCCCCATGGTATTCTTCCTACCTTCCCGGTCCAGTTAGGTGGGAAGACGGTGGAGGTGGATGTCGAGGTTGTTGATGCACTACTTGACTATAACTTGTTACTAAGATGTAACTGGACTTATGCTATGACTGTAGTCATATCGTCCATCTTTTGTACTTTATGTTTTCCTCACGATGGGAAGATCGTGATGATCAATAAGTTATCATTCATGTACGCTAGCCCCAATGCATCAGTTGGACCGTCGATCCCTGTGATCGACAATTCTCAACCGACAACTGAGAATATTGGTGTCGAAATGTATTCATCCCTTATGGGTACCTTTGATTTCGTGGCACTGATTCATCATATCTATGCCATGTYCAGTAGGTCTTCTTTGTCAATGAGGTTCGTTCCTTTCCGYACTTTGTATTTTAATGATCCTTGGACCCTAACTTCCTTGACTGCATCTTGTGAAGATCAGTCACATACTAGAATGGCCATGCCACTGTTGGCTACAAAGATAGTGTATCAGGTTGTTCTTGACTCTTTTGTCGACTCAGATCATGTATCCTCRTAGACGGAYGAGGAGGATCATGTTCTTATGCCCATGTGGGCCACTTCATCGTATTTCTCACATGAATTCCTCGATGATACTTTACCCTCGGACAAAGAAATCGTAGAGGCCATGAATGGTTCTAATATGCCATGGGATGATATGCACCATCACTCTTATTTCCTCCGAGAGCTTGCTAGAATCGAACAAGATGATTTTAGATCTACCTTGAGCAAGATAGTTGGTCACGTCATAGTTCCACTTGATACACATTGTATTTATGTTGAAGGAAACATGGAGAGTATCTTTCCTACCATCACGATAGATATCTCTCATATTCCTGGTAAGGTTGAAAATGTATATATCGGTGCAAATTTTTCGCTAGAAGAAATCCTAATCTACACYGAGCTCTTTAAAKAATTTTGCGATGTATTCRTTTGGTCATATGAAGATATTCCAGGAATCAACCCTTGAATTGTCRAACATGAGATTAAAACCTATCCAGATGCTAAAYATGTTCGACAACGACTTAGAGTTGTCAATCCTAGGAAGGCCCCTGCTATTAAGGWWAATGTGGAGAAACTRCTTAATGTTGTCTTTATCTACCTGGTTCCCTTGACTAAATGGGTATCCAACCCTATTCCCGTGAATAAGAAGCAAGGAACCATCCGTGTATGCATGGATTTTCGAGACCTGAATAAGGCTTGTCCTAAAGACAACTTCTAGACACCCTTCATTGATCAGATTCTCATTGAGTGTGCAGGAAGTGAGGTTTTTTATTTTATGGATGGATTTGCAAGATACAACCAAACTCATATTAAACCCAAGGATCAAAATAAGATGACATTTATTTATCCTTGGGGTACTTTCGCATATCGAAAAATGTTTTTTAGCCTTAAAACGTCGGAGAAACCTTCCAACGAGCCATCAACTTTTTGTTTCATGATCTCAAGTGTATAGTAGAATCTTATCTCGATGATCTCGTTGCTCACTCTCACAAGAGAGTGGATCACTCTACCCACCTTCGGCTAGTTTTTGAAATATGTTGCTATTATCGCATCTGTTTGAACCCTCATAAGTGCATATTTTGCATTAGGTCAGGTTGTCTTCTAGGATTCTTAGTCTCTGATACTGAGACTGGGATCATGGTGTATCCTTTAAAGGTTGAGACAATACTTCGATTTCCTCCCCCGCAGACTATTTGTCAGCTTCAAGGTTTGCAGGGGAAAGCTAACTTTTTACATCGTTTTATAGTAAACTATGCCAATATTACTAAGGGTTTCATGCATCTCTTGAATAAGGACACGTTGTTTATATGGGATGAGTGAGCCTAGGAATGCTTCAATGATCTTAAGAAATACTCGGTATCGACACCTCTGTTGAAGCCTCTGGACTACAATAGAGATTACTTTCTTTATATCGTCGCGTCTGAAGGGACGATTGGTATGGTTTTAGTTCAGGAGGATGATGAGCTCTGTGAGAAATTCATTTACTATCTTAGTCGAAACTTAGTTGGCCCTGAACTCAAGTACTTTCATGTTGAGAAGCTAGCTTTGGCTAAGGTACAAGAGATTCAAAGATTACGACACTATATATTGATTTGGAAAACTATTGTAGTTGTTGATGTCAATCCATTTCCATACTTCCTTACTAGGCGTATCATAGGGGGGGAATATAATAAATGGATTGTCATCTTGCAAGAGTTTTATCTCGATTTTGCTTAAGAAAAATCCAAGAAATGACTATTTTTTACCGAGTCAATATCGGACTTCCCTTGGTTAGATGAGGATGTTATTTATGTCGATTCATTTGCGGATGAACCCATTTTTCTTGTCTTGTCGTCAGACCCCTGGTATGGAGATATTTTGATCTACCTTCAAACCTTGAGGTTCACTCGGCATATTTCGAGAGATGATCGACGAAGTACACGATATCAAGCTAAGAAATACCTTATCGTCAACGACACTTTGTATCACTGAGGCTTTGATAATATCTTGTGTCGTTGCTTGACTCACGAAGAGGTTGAATCTGTCCTTAATGACTGTCACAGTGGGGCTTGTGGTGGTCATCTATTTGGGCTTGCGACAACCCAGAAGATATTGTGAGCCGGTTATTTTTTACCGTCTAATTTTAAAGATTATGTTGAATCGGTCAAGAAGTGCCACCCCTACCAAGTGTTCACTCGAAATATGCGCTCACATCCAACCCCTCTTCACCTGGTCTTTACCGTCGGTCCCTTCACCAATTTGGGGGTGGATTTTGTGGATTGCAACCCAACGTTGGCTGGGGGGCATCAACATATTATCGTGGCCATAGACTACTTTACTAAGTGGGCTGAGGTCATGCCTACAATTAAATGCGATGGTAATATTGTTGCATTTTTCGTGTTCAATCAAATTATAGCCAGGTTTGGAATTCCGAGTGAGATTGTCACTGATCATGGAAGTCGCTTTCAGAACGAAATGATGAAATAATTCGCATCGAAAATGGGATTTAAACATGGTCATTCTTCCCCTTAATACCCCCAAGAAAATAGACAAGTGGAAGCCGTGAACAAGTCTCTCAAGACCATTTTTCAGAAAACTATCAGCCAAAGCAAATCTGACTAGAATATCATGCTTTACCCCGCACTTTGGGCATATCGAACCTCGGTTAAAACTTCCACTGGTTTTTCTCCTTTCTGATTAGTACATGGTGTGGAGTCGATCCTACCTATTCAATATGAAATCCCTTCTCTTAGATTGGCAGTTCAGCTCTTGCCTAACACTTCCGATCTCGAATAATGCCTTGTACACCTAGAGAGTCTAGATGAGCAGTGTTGAGATGCCTCTACGGCTATTGAAGAGAATGAATGACTTGTCAAGGTCCAGTATGATAAATATTTTTATCCTCGGCAGTACGCTGAGGGTCACTTGGTCCTCTTGTATGACCAAGCCAAAGAACCATTAGGCGTAGGAAAGTTCAACCCCATGTGGCACAGTCATTATATCGTGCGACGTGTCTTAGAAAAAGGAGCCTATGAATTAGAATATTATGAAGGGAATATGTTGGTTGAACCTAGGAATGGGCTCTAATTTAAAAGATATTACGCTTGAACCCCAAGCTTGGGCATAACTATTTGTATACTAATGTATTTTAGTGTATATATCTTTTCCCCTTTTCGTCATTGGGTTGCTTATCAAGTTTTCCATTGGTTGGCAGATGTCAATGGAGTCTTCAGTCTACTTAGGATTCGCAGATGGGGCCATTCATCATACAAAAAACTTGGCTTCCATTGCTTGGGTTGTTTACTCACCCGAGGGTCAACTGGTGTCTTAAGGTGGCGTTTTCTTAGGGCCATCAACGCATAATGTGGCTGAATATAGCATCGTTATAGATATTTTAAGCGATGTCGTTTCACATGGTATTTGTTCTTTATAAGTTCGCATGGACTCCCAATTAGTATTATGTCAGTTGAACAGCAGTTACCATGTGTGAGACTCTACTCTACTCCGACGATTCCTACAGGTACGAATTTTGGAACTACATTTTGATTTTATTACTTATCATCACATACCTAGAGGTTCTAATTATGTATCCGATGCATACACTAATTATGTTTGAGATTGGCATTTGTCCCATAACTAAAACAAAGAAAACACATTCACCAATGTACACATTGTAATATAAGTAAAGCCGAAGACCAATTTTTTTTTATATTTCATCTCTCCAAAAATATGGTGTTATAGTACAAAATTGGGGCTCACACCCTCAAAATACATATACGGTCGATCAATACAATAACCATGACATCTACGCCTGTGGCACTGGATGTGTGTCATGATAGCATAGTATGACATTTGTGAGACTGTTAAGTACCTATACCAGATATGCAAATATACTTCACTAAGACCAAGAATAAACCATAAACCATTCACCATAAATGAACACAAGAATATAGAGAAAACCCTTGAGGTAGGGTAACACCATATATTATTCCTTAAGGAAGGAATGCACTCCTCAAGCAAAACTTTCTTGTTAGAATGAAAATATTCTTCACTATATCTCATTACATTGCTTACACTTCTTTATTTAGCTCTCTCTATATCCTAGAAACCTTCTAGAGAGCCTTCTCACATTTATTACATTTAACTACCATAGTGGGCCTTTATTAATATAGTGGACCTAGTCCACCTTACATTAAATGACCACATTTTGATATATTAAATGACTTCCACTAATAATACATAACCACATTCCCATTGGGTACCTCCCTAGGTATACTACAGAGACGTTGGAAGAGTTTCACCCAAGCACGGGGCACACCTACCACCTGTTGTTACATCTCCTCTGGAAGATCCTCTACCTAAACCATGGGAATTTTTTGCGTCCAATGAGATAGGTTTCCCTGGACATTTTGAAGCACTCTCTCAATGTCTCCTCCCGCTGGCTCATCCCCCTGGTGCCTCCATCGATGTCGTGGGAGTCCATCTGGTTGTCGTGGACCCACATCTACGTAACATATATGTTTTAATTAGTAAATGACATCATCCAAAAATATTTTTTTTTCTTCTACAAAAATACAAAAAAAATGAAATATTCAAAAAAAAATTCCATACCTATGTCTTCATAGGTGGAACCTGGTGGTAATGGCATGTCCGAATCCCCTCTGAAGTCGATCCTTGCATATGGGTAGTCGTCCAGAGCTATCACATGTCGATGCCACTAGAAGAAAAACTCATCATTGTAGGGTGTTGGCACCCTACCACCCCCCAACCGCCTCATCACCTTAGTTCACCATGTCATGGCTGGATCGTGAGGTCCATGCGGAACAATCACAACTCTAGGGCCCAAGCCTGGAACCCGCTCAAAGAAAAAACTACATAAAATAGACGTAAACCCAAAGTTCCTCTTTCTACCTTATTTGTAGTTTATTAGTTGTCTCTTCATGTTGGCCACCAGTGAGGTGCACCAGTCGTAAACGGTGGGTCGCAAGCACTCCACCGAGTAGAACATAAGTGGTCTTGATACCTGATGCAACGAGGCTGACCATGTGATCTGTGTCAACACTAGGACAATGATCTTGAGACTCAGGTTTTTTGTCGTTCTGATTTGGAGTTGGCTCCCTACCTTCTCGGTCCATGCAACACAATCAGTGGCTATGTAGTCCTCTATGTTCATGCCACTCCCAAATCCTAGGGCTTTGAGGTTCACCACCTCACCCTGACGTGACAATCTTGTCATAAAGTACATGTCCTCGACTTCAATCCTCAATGGTTTCCCATCGATGTTGAAGTCCTTTGTATCTGGCTCACTGTAGTTCACCAGCATCTAGAGCAGTCTCACTTGATCTCTCATGCATTTGAGAGAAAAAAATTTATATAGCCCACATCTTCTTAATGTCATTTGGGCCCTATTGACGATTAAAATTGTAACAATGAATTCTGCCCGCAAAGTATTTCTAAATCCCTATTATTTAACTATGCTAATAATATAACACTAGTAGGTGGGACCCCCTTGTAGACTAGAGGCGCAAGGATAGACATATTATACATGTTTTGTTGTTGTTTTTTATGCTTCCTACACAGTCCTACATTTTTTACGATGCAGTCTTGGTTTCATTTGACATGATAATAGGTGGATGATGCATTTTTGTGGCACGCTTTTTGCGATACAAAACAGTTGTATGGTTATGAGGAGCATGTTATTTATAGTTGTTATGATTTAACCTTGTCACTAATCCTTATGATCGATTACCTAGCCACATGTATGCAACACACAAAAAAATACTAAAGTAAAAATCATTTAAAAAATAAAACCCAAAACACTTTTTAAAAAAACAAAAACCACATAAAAAAAAATTAAAATGAAACAAAAAAAATTAAAACTAAAATTTATTTTAAATCTTTTAAATTAAAATTAATTTTAATTAAAAACCTATCCCTCTTTTTTTAAATGGAAATTGACATTTTACCATTTAAAATTATAAATTACATTTAACATTCCTTTCTTTGAAAAGGACTTATCCCTTTCTAAAATGGAAATTCAAAAATAAAAATAATTGTTATAAACTAAATTAGTAACAATTGTTTTAACTTTAGAAACACACTAGAGTAGTGCATAGATTAGAGCAGTGGATGACTTATGCAATAATGAGCTCATAATTTTAATAATTTTAATAAGATTTAATAAAATTGTGTGATAATGAAATTATAATATTATTAATTTAAATAAAATATTACATGCATCACATGGGACTTGGCTGCACAGGTGACGGGGGCAATTCCCAGCATCGGATAATAAACAATTATCATAATCTCATATGTTTAGAATAAAACACACACAAAAAAAAAAATTACTAAAGTAAAAATCATATAAAAAAAATCAAAACCCAAAACACTTCTTAAAAAAAACAAAAACCACATAAAAAAACAAAACAAAAAAATGAAAATTAAAATTAATTTTAAATATTTTAAATTAAAATTAATTTTAATTAAAATCCTATCCCTCTTTTCTAAAATGGAAATTGACATTTTACCATTTAAAATTATAAATTAAATTGAACATTCATTTCTTTTAAATGGACTTATCTCTTTCTAAAATAACTTATCCCTTTCTAAAATGGAAATTCAAAAATAAAAATAATTGTTAGAACCTAAAGTAGTAATAATTGTTGTAAACTTAGAAGCACACTAGAGTAGTGGATAGCTTAGAGTAGTGGATGACTTATGCAATATTGAACTCATAATTTTAATAACTTCAACTATTAATAATTTTAATAAGATTTAATAAAACTGTGTGATAATGAAATGTAATATTAATAATTTAAATAAAATATTACATACATCACATGGGACTTGGCCACAGGCGATGTCTGGCATCGTCCTCTCGGATAATAAACAATTATCATAATCTCCAGATGCATATGTTTAGTGTTATGCATATGTTTAGAGTAAAAAACACAAAAAAAAATACTAAAGTAAAAATCATATAAAAAAAAAAATCAAAACCCAAAACACTTCTTAAAAAAACAAAAACCACAAAAAAAAAAATTATCATAATCTCCAAATGCATATGTTTAGTGCTATGCATATGTTTAGAGTGAAAAACACAAAAAACAAAAACAAAAAAAAATACTAAAGTAAAAATCATATAAAAAAATAAAAACCCAAAACACTTCTTAAAAAAACAAAAACCACATAAAACACAAAAATTTAAAAAACGAAACAAAATAAATAAATAAATAATTTTAAATCTTTTAAATTAAAATTAATTTTAATTAACCTGTCCCTCTTTTTTAAAATGGAAATTGACATTTTACCATTTAAAATTATAAATTACATTGAACATTCATTTCTTTTAAAAAGGACTTATCCCTTTCTAAAATGGAAATTCAAAAATAAAAATAAGTGTTATAACCTAAAGTAGTAATAATTGTTGTAACCTTAGAAGCACACTAGAGTAGTGGATGGATTAGAGCAGTGGATGACGTATGTAATACTGAGCTCATAATTTTAATAACTTCAACTATTAATAATTTTAATAAGATTTAATAAAATTGTGTGATAATGAAATTATAATATTAATAATTTAATTAAAATCTTACATACATCACATGGGACTTGGACCTGCG
>JASDQU011245767.1:44882-68608 GCA_032191745.1 Picea mariana | reverse complement strand
CTCAGAAAAAGTTTTAAAAAGACACCAAAATAGTGATGATCCTTGCATAATGGCTTGGGATCATTACAATGTTCACGTCTAAAGATTTTCTGAGACCTTGCAACAAAGCCTCATATTCTGCAGTGTTATTAGTACATTCAAATTCTAACCTACATGCATTCAATGTTTTGTTACCCATCGGATCGATAATAACACAGCCTGCACCAGCTCCTTCTTTGGACTTTGACCTGTCAAAATAAAGAGACCAAATTTGATTTTTATCGGGTGCATGAAACCATTGTGTAGAAGCTGTTGGCTGCACATATGATACCATCTCGGACTGTTGTTCTGGATTGGTGATAACTGAAGTCTCGGCCATGAAATTGCCGAAAAAGGTATCCATCCCTTGTATCTCGGGTGAATCGGCAGAAGGTGTAAATGGTTCATTGGGATCATTCAAATCTATGACTGTGAACTTAAGGTAGCGTTCACAGTTTACCTTAATCTTGTTGGGCTTGCCGTTCTCTGGAAGCCACAGGTGAGACCAATCTGTCGCAAAATAGACATGTAACTGCTTCGACTAGTCCCTGCTTAAAAACATACCATACATTTCTGGAATATCCACAACGATAATATCAATTACTTGATGAACCTTGGGGTTAGACGATAACCTTATAAGTACATTCCTTGATTCGCCTATAACTTTAACATTAGTTCGATCAAGTTGGATGATTTTTAATGTTCATGGTTCAACCTCAGCATTAATCTTCTGACATACAGACCATGGCATTATACTGGATGTCGCTCCTGAGTCTACCATACAATTGTGCACGTTTCTATTAAAGATTTTGGAAGTTAACAAAAATGGAGGTATATTTTTGCGAGTACTAAGAGTAGTAGCTTGTGGTTTTTTACTCGCAGTTTCTAAAGCTATTTTATCGACATTATTTACATTATTTACATTATTTACAGAAAGGCTTCCTTTATCTTGAGGATCAGGGTTATTTTTAGTGGAATTCTTCTGAGGAACTTTGTTCTGAACAACCTTGTTACCATTTGAATTACTGTTTTTTCTATTCTCTAAGATGTTCTGTAACATTTTTTGTAGCAGGAACGAAAATTTTAGTAACTCATAAACAGAAATGTTAGCCCTTAACTTTTTAAGATCTTCAACTAAATCATAATCTAAGTTGGGGTTCACATGACTCTATTTAGTCTCAGCTGGTTTAGATTGCTTTGGGGGCAAAGTCGTAGTGTTTTCAGAAAAAGGTTTGTTCGCTGTCTTACTCCTAGTATTGTAGGGATGAACTATCTCGAAGTTAGCTTGAAAGATGTTATCCAAGAAGTGTCCAAAAATGTTCAGAGAAGACTCTTCTTCTTGAATTGTCTCTTGTTCAACGACCTCCTCAGGAATCTCAGGAGGTATCAAGTTATCCTGGGCTTCTAGAATTGTTTGTAGGGCGTATTGTAGACTTTCTAGATTAAGGCCTTTAGTAGTCGGNGTCATCATTTTCAAGTCTATATCTTGATTCGACAGTTTTTGCATGACTTTAGTTAAGTTTTCTAAATCAGAGCTTTCAGGTTGCGTTTTACTTTGAGTAGGTCTAGGGAGGATTTCTATTTTCTTTTTGGAAGAAGAGCTAGTTTTTGTTTCGTTGCTAGTAGTGTCTTTTAAACTAAGTATGTCTTTTTCAATCTGGTTGGCCTCTTCGAAGGCCTCTAACAATGTGGCTTTCTTAGATCGTTTAACCCAAATAGCTATACTTTGATGCAAAGCTTTAATATAGTATGCTATAACAAGATTCTCGACAGGCATGGAATCCGTGGGGATTCGGTTCTTAAGTGTTAAGAATCTTTGATTAAAGTCTTTAATTTTCTCTTTTGGGTTCATTTTTAAACTAGAAAGCTCCATAACTAGAAATTCTAGCATCTTATCATCTCCAGACTTTTCCAAAAAGCAGGATTCAAACTTTTCCCAAGACACGATGGTATGGGGTTGCTGGGCAAAGTACCATGTAGATGCATTGCCCTCGAAAGTGTAAGGGAAAAACCTACAGACTACGTCTTCATGCTCGACATTGCGGAGTCTTATGGCTAACATAAACTTTTTAATGTGATCTTCGACGATCTGTTTAGAGTCAGGGTGAAACTTGGGAAGCCACTTCTCCGGATGTTTGGGTAAGGGGTGTTGTGCCCCAGGTACAACGACTGCATCCTGGTCGAGACAAGGTCTAGCAGGGTTGTTCTGATTGGCCATTGGTGTAGTGGGTGTGGAAGGCTGCGAAGGGGAACTGCCTTCGTCAGAGGAGTCTTCTCCTGAAGAAGAAGGGGATGATAGAGGTGGTGAGGGAGGTATACCAGATCCTCCTACAGCAGGAGTGATGATTGGATTTGTAGGGTTTAAGGTGAGGTTAGTGCCTCCAAGCTGTTCTCTGATATCAAAGAAATATAGTGGTTGTCCCAAAGGATGGTTTGGTTGTCTTAAATGGGCTAAGGCACTATGTGTTCTTATGAGCGATTGGTGGATAATCTCTTGTAGGTCACCACTTGCGGGATTTGGTGTTACTGGCTCAACTGTGATCTGTGGATCATCGTTTGATGTGGTTGTTGTTTGAGGGAGGATTTTATCGTTCGAATGACTTCTTGTCACTATAGGTGAGCGATTAGGTGGTGGAGGAGTCTTGCGACCACCTCATGCCATTAATAAATTTTAGGCCCTCCTTCTAGCGCCATTTGTTGACGGGCAAAAATGAATGCTCGCCAACTGGAAGAGTGGATCCGGTCTGGGGTTGTCTAAATAACCCAAGCCGTTTGGGGTAACCCACCCTGATGAGTTTAGGGGCTCCATTAGCCGATCTAAGTCCTAAGAAAACAAAAGAAAACTACTCTAAATTAACTAATCTAAATGACAAAAATACAGCTAAAATAAACTAATAAACAAATCTAAACTACAATTTATTACCTAAATTATACAACTATCATTCCATAAAATAAAATATTCAATTATCAACAGAATCAGGTTTAATTACAAATATACAATATTTACAGGTTACAGATTTAGATTAAGACCTGCAAAACTCATTTGTAATCTGTCATAAGATAGCGAAACTGTTATTTTTGGATTTTTATAATTTTATGAGAAAGAAATAGAGTAAAACTAACTAAACTAAGGAACTAAAATAATAACCTTATCTATAAATCTAAACTAATATATATATCTAACTAAACTACTTATATGAAACTAATAAACTAATTATTAAATACTAAATAACAAACTGATCTGAAGTAACGCTTCATGTTTGTCTTGTGTATGATGGTTGATTCAGCTGTTCGGAGGCAGTAAACCCGCACCGGATTATCCACGAGCTTCTCGTAAACAAGAAGCGGCTGTGCTTTTCTTATATTAATAACAGGACAAACAAGACATAAAAATAACAACAATATTATGATTTATAAGCCATCACAATAAGATAAATTTGTATGCAACAATTTATACAAAACAATTCAATTAATGAAAAAGATAAACCTGTATTCATTAAATTGAATTAAAGTGACTGCTGTATTTTCAAATAGGAGATATCAAATATAGACAACATGTAAATCAAATCATATCAACATGCAACGAACTATGATAGCTAAAGTAGTCTATAATTAATTGCAAACTGATATGCAAAACCTGAAACAAAATTTTGATATTTTGAAAGCGAAATCCGTTACAAGACATCCACTTTCATCCTAGTCTGAATCATAAATCCATAATCTGGTTCTCTCCACCGTGAAGATGATGATTGTTTATTACAAAAAATACCAAGTATTTAAAGACCTCCCACAGGGTAAAACATCCTTGTGGGTGTTATCAAAACAGTTTACAGGAAATCTGGAGATAATCTCCCAAATTTGACTAAAACTAACACCCTAAAACAAAACCATATCCAAAATATCTCCTAAACTGCCATAGCATGCCCCATTGATCACTACAATTCGTATGCACCTAAAAGAGGACGAAAATAGACAAATTTAGAGGATATTTTATTGATGAAATTGTCAAAAATCTAATTTTTAAGACTAGCTACAGAATCTTGCGATTCTGTAGCTGGTCTAGATCAAACACAGAATCGTTTTAAAACCAATTCAAAAGTCCAAGAATTAAATTCAAACTATTAAACAAGTATCTAATTCCTATTTGAAAACAAACGAATCATTCAAATAAAAAACTGTTATACTAATTTGAGAGCAAACAAGATTATGATCAATCGAATGATTACAGAGATACATGTACTCTGTTCCACTTGTTACCACAATTTCGGGTAAACAGAATCGTATTGGATAATTCGACAGCAATGAAATTATTTCCATGAACCAATTCCAATCGACACGAATAATTCAATTTGCTTTAGCCATCGACAAAATCATTGTCGAAATCAACAGGATCATTTTTTCAAATTAATAGAACTATATTAAACATATACAAACGATCATGCTAATCGTGGCACGCAAAAATCACTTGCAAATTAAATCAAACAGGAATGAATTGAAACGGTTTGGGGCGATGAAATCATTATGAATTAACATTGTTCCCATGATTTTAGCAAATAGATCTTCAGCATCAAACGCGAATATTGATCCAATATAAAACGTAGTCATTCCTCGTAAATCAAAGTCAACAGGGTTGTTTTGAGTTTATTAGATTACATCGTATTTATCAACCCAGTCACTAATAATGACGCATAACACATCTAAAGGATTATACCAATTTAAGCCGACGAAATCGTTCCAAAATTACACTATAAGAACAAAATCAGAGCCGATAGAATCCAACCACAACGAATTCGTACCAAATCAAAACCTAGCCGTGCTCTGATTTAGTACAAAAATCTCCTATATAGGTTAGATGCAATCAAAATATAAATGAAAACAAACCCCATTGATCACATTTATTCAAACTAACAGAGTTTTTCTAAAGCGAACCATACCAAGTCAAAACCAATCAATCGCTTCTACTAAGATGGGCACGACAAAATCACATAACTAAATCATAACTACATTTGTTTTTAGCAAAAACAATCTATTGTACAGGATCCGCAACATAACTATTTTTGATAATCAAATTATGAAAGAATCATTTCGAATAATGAACAGAACTAATCGAAACCCAAAAATCAATTCATTATATTAATTCAAGCCACTCATAAAACAAAATTAAAATTGAAATTCATACCTGGACCATGAGAAAACAACTTGGTCATGATAATTTGGAATTGACGAAGGCTGTTGTAGCTTCGACATTCCTGAAAATAATCGACCCAGTGGTTTTTTGCTTCTTTTCATTGGCTTGAAGCTTGTCCCTTTCTCTCGACAGCATTGTAGCTTGGTTTTCTAAGGATTTGATCTTCAACTGCAATAAGGGGACATCGTTATAATAACACTCTAGCCACACATTGCATTGGATGCATGATGTCTGGTCGAGCTTTGATAACACAGGCGAGGGTTTGCTTAAGCCAACCGGGGTTTCATTAGGCAACTTAATTCCTGGGTATTTCGGGTTGTTTTTGAGACAAGGGGGTAGATTAGATACAAATTCATAGGGTTGTTTGGAGCACAGGCCATGGGAAAAGGGCTACTCTTCTGCTAGGAAGCGCTCAATATCAGAGTCAGATTCCTCGCTCAGAACTATTGGCTTTTGGTCAGCGTTTGGCTTAGGTTTATTATGAGCAAGTCTCGATATTAATTGAGCATTCTTCTTACCCTTGTTGTCGACAGTAGGATTACCCTTGACTTTCTTATTCACAAGCTTCTTGACAGCCTCAGTATTGTCTGTTATGATGTCGGGAAGGTCAATGTCAGGGCCAACTGAGGGTTTGGCAGGGGGAAGAAGAACATGAAATGGCATGGGTGGCCCAGCCATAGTCTTGCTGACCACAGCCTTATCGATTTGAACCGACTCTGGATCAGCAAAGCCATTTCTAGACAGAAAGGTTTGCCAATTATCGCAATGAAGGTTTAAATGGTGGACGACGATGAGTCTAATTAAGCCATGGTGAAACAGGCTGCTGTCATCCTTCTCGCATTTGTATCTCTTAGCCATCTTATAATGACTACGCATGAAGTAAAATGACATGTTCAATGGATAACCCATGAAATTCATCAACAGCCGAAGGTGATACAAAAATACTAATCCATACCGACCTTCACAGGTCACAAATTGTTTCACAATCACCAAAAGGTCATGCCACCTGGGTTTAAGGGTGTAAATAGGCATACCTTTATCACAGGAGACAACCTTCCTTGATACGAATAGCAATGGCTATGACACTTCATCAACTTTGGAGTTTTTAAACCATCGTTGGCCTGTAGCTGGCAATCCTGTGGCAGAGCTTATGAATTTTTCATTGATTTCAAGTCGTATGTCACCTACTTTAACCCTACACCCATCAAAGGTGAGGGCGAATTGTTGGGAAACCGTAAAGTTGAAGCCCTCGAATCTCTGTATAAACATGAGCCAACCACTGTTCTCTAAATCCTTGCGAGCATTATCGAAAATTAGTAGAGCTTGGCTACCGTTTAGCTCAATACGCACTACCGGTACCATAGACAGGAGCACACGGTAAGCGAGGTGAATAGGCTAGGGTTTGAACACAGCATACGCAGGGGCAAAACGCTCATAGGGTTATCCGAAAACTAGCGAAGGTAAACCGGGGTAGGGGGAAACATTAATGATAGAATGTGTGAAGGTGGTGGAGTTAGTCCAGCCCATGCACAACAGTCATAACCCATAGTACAACCGCCGGTGCAAACCACTATTCAACCTACTATTATATAGGTTTAAAAATATGCCATTCAATCAACCAATGGAATCTATGGTAAGTGGATTAAACATTCGCGCAAGTAATAGTTATAGTTTCAAAACCAAAGGAATAAATCAAAATCGCTCCAAGGGTTTGATTATATAGACTATGTGTTGTATGAAACGATTTATACCAAGGGTATTAGCACAACACAAATGTGTTTTCATGAAACCAATGTGTCAAGTGAATCGATCAAAGAACACATAAATCTAATCTCAATGCATCACAAACTCAATCACTCATAAAACAAAACTTTATAATCAATCAAAGACTACCAAATGAGTACAGATCAAGGGGTCTTGCCAACTGTATAACGATAAGTAAATTGGAAACGCAATCGAAAAGAATGATCGCAACAATCCAGTGACAATTTTAATGTGACTTTGAAGAGCAAGTTTTCACACTTGCAATCGTGAAAACAAGAACACAGGTAAGTGTGCAAATAGTGCAAAATAATAGTGTCGTTTTATTCCGAGGATTGCGACAAAAATCAAAGTTTGCAAAACACTGGTGTAGGCAGCTTATAAGGACAATAGAAAAATGTGTATTGGCTGCCAACAGTGGTGACACACTGGTAGAAGCAGTTATCTCTGCTAAAAAGAACAAATTCAGATTAGGATAACGAGAAAAATTCTAACTCAAAAACAACAACCAGAAAAATCGTGTAAACATCTTCATTAACCACATATTCCAGCAGTGTTTAAAGGATGAAAACTGATAACAGTCTTAAGACAAGCAAGCCACGATATTAAAGATAAAATTTTCAATACTGTTGACATAGCCACTGTTGCCAGGAGGAGTCCATAGCCTCGACAGGGTTGCCATTTAACCCACTCTGATATTCGTATCCCACCAAGAAGTTCCAGATCTGAATAAAGGACATTTTAAGGTCAAGAGGTTTAATATTTGCAAATTTTCATATACCTGACATTGCTTCGCTGCCAGCGGGCCTGTTCAGTACTTAGACGAAGTTGTCTTGGCACCATGGATGCATTTACCCACTGCCAGTAGACCTGTTCAGCATCCCGACGGGTTTACAAGCACTTCCCACAGCTCTTTTATTGATTTATTTTATTTTTTAAAGATATATAGTTGAGCGGGGTGACGCTGAAAATTATGATGTTTCAACATATTTTTTACAGACCTCAGCATAATTTTTTTTAGAACAGTCCTTTATTAAGATCCAAAGGTGGTTTATTTACAGAACAAACTTTCTAAGGGAGGGAGACATCTTATGAGTCATTCCCCTAAGGAATAGGCACAGCGTAAAAAGATAATAGATGATCATGACAAGATTTACTCAGAGATCGAAATCAGTTAACTTCTTTCAAACAACAGTTTTTGCCAACACAGATGTAAATTTCAGAAGTATACAATTGATGTTTATCTGATTTTCTTAGTGGTCATTTTAGTGAAGGAATTTTCTGTTTACCTTGTCCGAATAGCTCAGAAAAAATTGCAGGTATGTGTTTCCAAAAGCAATACCGATAAGCGAAAAGGAGAAATCAAAGCCAAAACAGGAAAGAAAAGCAAACAAAGCAAAATATGTACATAATATACAAGGGTTGTTTTCAAGCGAAGTATCTTTTCAGGGATTGGCCATTCACCGGATAGGTGTCAGACTGCCCTTCTATATTCTACAATCGGAAAGAGCTGGGACCCAACTTCTCAGCAATTAAAAATGGTCCAAGCCATAAGTTTTGAAATTTCGTGTGCTCTCCCTTTCGCTCATGCGGTTTGTCCCATTTCAAGACAAGATCACCTACTTCGAAATTCCTATCGGAGGCAGGGTTAGAATCAAACCAACTTTTGACTATTTGTTGATTCTGATCTAACTTACGTTTAGCTTGGGCTCTTACCTCTTCTAGCTTCATCAAAGTGTTAATTCGGTTTTCTAAAGGGGGACAATCTTCTTCTTGAATTTTCTGTGATAACTGAAGTGAAGGAAGAAGAATGTGTGGTGGTATAATTGCTTCTCTACCATAAATGAGAAAGAAAGGAGAGTTACCTATAGCAGCTTTTGGTGTTACCCTATTAGCCCAAAGCGTGTTTAACAATGCATTGTGCCAGTTTTTGTGATCTTTAGCCACTGCTCTCTTGATAATTTTAATCAAGTTCTTATTTGTTGATTCTGCCAATCCATTGCCCTGGGGGTAATAGCTAGCATAATACTTCAATTTAATTCCTTTTTCTAAAGCAAAGTCGCTCATCTCAAGAGATGAAAAGTAAGAAGCATTATCGAATACTAAAGAGTCAGGGATACCAAAACGAGTGATAATATTCGAAATTAGAAAGGCAATTACCTGGCTGGTATTGACAGTTCTTAATGCGACAGGTTCAGACCATCTAGTAAAATAATCTGTGGTTGTTATGATAAACTTATGCTGTTGAGAGGATGGTGGATTGATTGGACCTATGATATCAAGGCCTCACTGCTGAAAAGGAGAGTCTACTGACACGTGCTGCAAAGGAAAGGATGGTTTCTGTAACTGCCCCGATGCTTTTTGACAAATAATACACTTGCAACACAAGGCATGGGCGTCTCTAAAAAGTGTGGGCCAGTAATAATCGACTCTCAAAACCTTATGGGCAGTGGTGTCACCACCAAAGTAACCACCATCTTCTCCGACATGCAACTCTAGTAAGACTTTTTCTGCTTCGTCTTTCTCAAGACAGTGCATCAGTACGCCATCAAAATTTTGATGAAACAAAATACCATTAACCAAATGAAAGGAGGCGGACTTTAATCTCAACACTCTTATTTTAGTGGGATACAGGTGACAGGGGGCTGACCCATGTTCAAGACATAATTTTATATCATCATACCAGGGACTGACATCGTTTTGTGTACAGTAGATTGCATTTTGACTATGCTGTCCTAGGTTTGATATATCGTTTTCTTCTTGCTGTCCTTCGGCTAAATCAACAACTAGCTTGCATAATCCTTGGCCTCTCACTATCTGAGCTGGGGTAATTTCTATGTCGTACTCTTGTAAAGAAGTAACCTAGTTATCCCTCTTTTCTCCTAGCTCTTTCTGCACTAACAGGTTCCTAACGGCTGGGTACAGGACAATAATCTTCGTCCTAGATTTCAAAAGATAAGACCGGAAGTGTTTGACTGCTTTGAAAATAACATAGGCTTGCTGATCTACCGCTGGATAATTAAGTTCTGCGCCTTTGAAAGTAGATCTCATAAAGGCAATGGGTACTTCATTGTTTTCGGCGTTCTTTTGAGTTAGGACTGTGACGTAGGAACGGTCGAAAGAAAAAGTGTAGAGTGTGAAGTCCTTGGAAAAGTCGGGGCTCATGAGAGAAGGAGCATCTATTATAGCCTTTTTTATTGCATTAAAAGCTTCATTTTTTGAGTGTCCCCAATGATATTGTGTGTCTTTCTTAATTGAGTTCTGCAAACGTCTGACCATTTCAGAGAAACTGGGGACAAATCTCCTCACGAAGTTAATCTGGCCTAAGAAAGACTGCATAGACTTTTTGGATGCAGGAGGGGGAAGTTTCGCGATGGCTTGAGTCCTTTTGGTGTTGATAATCATCCCCTCATTTGACACAATAAATCATAAGAGTTTACCATGTTCTATTGCAAAGATGGATTTTTTAGGATTCAAGGAAATGTCGTATTTACGACATCGATGTAGAACGGCTCGTAAATGAGCTAGATGATCGGTTTTGTTCTTAGAGAATATAGTCACATCATCTAAGTGGCACCGACATTAATCAATCCAAAGGGGAACGTACCTGTTGAAGGATTTGTTCCAAGAGTGGTACAGGATAGTTGTCTTTATCAGACGCTCTATTAAGGTTTCAGAAATCGACGCATAGTCGGATTTCCCCACTTTTCTTCTGGAAAAGGACAAAGTTAGAAACCCATTGAGTGTGCTTAACAGGGAAGATTATCTTAGCATTAAGGAGTTTATTCAATTATTTTTTCACGTTCAGTTCAATCTTAGGGTGCATTTTTCTTAATTTCTATTGAAAGGGCAAGGTTTGGCGTTTCATAGGAATGACATGTTGTATGATGTTAGGGTCGAAATTTTTACGGTCGTCATACGTCCATGCAAAAACATATTTAAATTCTTTGAACAATTTAATAAATGCATCTTTTTCTTGTTCAGAACACCCAACCCCTAAATTAATGCACTGCGGATTGTCATTAGTTCCTAAATTCACTTTTTCAAATGATAATGAGGAACTATTGGTTTTACAGTTGACCGATTTTTTGAATTTATCTTTAATATCATAAAACTTCTCTAATCTAACTATAGATTTAGGGATCGAGTTTACCATGTCTGATGAAGATTCAGGAGTTATCGGATCTGGTATTACCGTGAAATCGTGCAAATTTTCGTCGTGAGTGCATTTGTCCATTACCGCGCCTTGAAAAGTTTCCTCCATATGTAGGAAGCTGATAATCTGTTGATCGTCATCGAAGACCCTCCAGTTGGTGATGTTGTCAGGAATGGATGGTTTGAACAATAGGTCGATGGAGAATGCGTCTGGGGACAGGCCTTCTGCAGGACAGAGTTTAGAAGCTACGTTAGTTAATAGATCTGCTTTAGAATTATTCAATCTAGGAATAGAACTTATATTGAAAGAAGAAAATTTATTCATTAAATTACATACCTCGGATTGGTAGATTTTAAGATGCAGAGACAAACAGTGGATAGAATCTCTTACCTGTCTAACCACGATTTCGGAATCGCCAAAGACAGTTAAGTTTTGAATGTTCATGTCTAAAGCTTTTTCGAGACCTTGCAACAAAGCCTCATATTCTGCAGTGTTATTAGTACATTCAAATTCTAACCTACATGCAATCAGTGTTTTGTTACCCACCGGATCGATAATAACACAGCGTGCACCAACTCCTTCTTTGGACTTTGACCCGTCAAAATAAAGAGACCAAATTTGATTTTTATCGAGTGCATGAAAGCATTGTGTAGAAGTTGCTGGCTGCACATATGTTACCATCTCGGACTTCTATTCTGGATTGGTGATAGCTGAAGTCTCGACCATGAAATTTCCAAAAAAGGTATCCATCCCTTGTATCTTGGGTGCATCGGCAGAAGGTGTAAATGGTTCGTTGGGATCATTCAAATCTGTGACTGTGAACTTAAGGTAGCATTTACGGTTTACCTTAATCTTGTTGGGCTTGCCGTTCTCTGGAAGCCACATGTGAGACCAATCTGTCGCGAAATAGATATGTAACTGCTTCGACCAGTCCCTGCTTAAAAACATACCATACACTTCTAGAATATCCACAACGATAATATCAATTAGTTGATGAACCTTGGGGTTAGACAATAACCTTATAAATACATTCCTTGATTCGCCTATAACTTTAACATTAGTTCGATCAAGTTGGATGATTTTTAATGTGCATGGTTCAACCTCAGCATTAATCTTCTGACATACAGACCATGGCATTATATTGGATGTCGCTCTTGAGTCTACCATACAATTGTGCACGTTTCTATTAAAGATTTTGGAAGTTAACAAAAATGGAGGTATATTTTTGTGAGTACTAAGAGTAGTAGCTTGTGGTTTTTTACTCGCAGTTTCTAAAGCTATTTTATCTACATTATTTACATTATTTAGATTATTTACAGGAAGGCTTCCTTTATCTTGAGGATCAGGGTTATTTTTAGTGGAAGTCTTCTGAGGAACTTTGTTCTGAACAACCTTGTTACCATTTGAATTACCGTTTTTGCTATTCTCTAAGATGTTCTGTAACAATTTTTTGTAGCAGGAACGAAAATTTTAGTAACTCATAAACAGAAATGTTATACCTTAACTTTTTAAGGTCTTCAACTAAATCATAATGTAAGTTGGGGTTCACATGACTCTGTTTAGTATCAGCTGGTTTAGATTGCTTTGGGGGCAAAGTCATAGTGTTTTCGGAAGAAGGTTTTCTCCCTGTCTTACTCCTAGTATTGTAGGGATGAACTGTCTCGAAGTTAGCTTGAAAGATGCTATCCGAGAAGTGTCCAAAAATGATCGGAGAAGACTCTTCTTCTTGAACTGTCTCTTGTTCAACGACCTCCTCAGGAATCTCGGGAGGTATCAAGTTATCCTAGGCTTCTAGAATTGTTTGTAGGGCGTTATGTAGACTTTCTAGATTAAGGCCTTCAGTAGTTGGACTAGGTCGGTTGGGGGGAAAAGGCTTCCTGAACGGGGGTTTGTAAGGCCCTTTGCTCGAAGAAGCTTCTTCGGTCATCCTTTTCAAGTCTATATCTTGATTCGACAGTTTTTGCATGAATTTAGTTAAGTTTTCTAAATCAGAGCTTTCAGGTTTTGTTTTAATTTGAGTAGGTCTAGGGAGGATTTCAATCTTCTTTTTGGAAGAAGAGCTAGTTTCTGTTTCGTTTCTAGTCGTGTCTTTTAAACTAAGTATGCCTTTTTCAATATGGCAGGCCTCTTCGAATACCTCTAACAACGTGGCTTTCTTGGATCGTTTAACCCAAATAGCTATACTTTGATGCAAAGCTTTAGTATAGTATGCTATAACAAGATTCTTGGTAGGCATGGAATCCGTGGGGATTCGGTTCTTAAGTGTTAAGAATCTTTGATTAAAGTCTTTAATTTTCTATTTTGGGTTCATTTTTAAGCTAGAAAGCTCCATAACTAGAACTTCTAGTGTCTTATCATCTCCAAACTTTTCCAAAAAGCAGGATTCAAACTTTTCCCAAGACATGATGGTATGGGGTTGCTGGGAAAAGTACCATGTAGATGCATTGCCCTCGAAAGTGTAAGGGAACACCGTACAGACTACGTCTTCATGCTCGACATTGTGGAGTCTTATGGCTAACATAAACTTTTTAATGTGATATTCGACGATCTGTTTAGAGTCAGGGTCAAACTTGGGAAGCCACTTCTCTGGATGTTTTGGTAAGGGGTGTTGTGCCCCAGGTACAACTACTGCATCCTGGTTGAGCCAAGGTCTAGCAGGGTTGTTCTGATTGGTCATTGGTGTAGTGGGTGTGGAAGGCTGCGAAGGGGAACTACCTTCATTAGAGGAGTCTTCTCCTGAAGAAGAAGGGGATGATGGAGGTGGTGAGGGTGGTATACCAGATCCTCCTGCATCAGGAGAAGACTCATTTTAGTGAAGGAATTTTTTGTTTACCTTGTTTGAATAGCTCAGAAAAAATTGCAGGTATGTGTTTCCAAAAGCAATACCGATAAGAGAAAAGGAGAAATCAAAGCCAAAAAAGGAAAGAAAAGAAAACAAAGAAAAATATGTACATAATATACAAGGGTTGTTGTCAAGCGAAGTATCTTTTCAGGGCTTGGCCATTCACCAGATAGGTGTTAGGTTGCCCTTCTAGATTTTGCAATCGGAAAGAGCTGAGACCCAAGTTCTCAGCGATTAAAAACGGTCCAAGCCATAAGTTTTGAAATTTCGTGTGCTCTCCCTTTCCCTTATGCGGTTTGTCCCATTTCAAGTCAAGATCACCTACTTCGAAATTCCTATCGGAGGTAGAGTTAGAATCAAACCAGCTTTTGACTATTTGTTGATACTGATCTAACTTACGTTTAGCTTGGGCTCTTACCTCTTCTAGCTTCATCAAAGCGTTAATTCGGTTTTCTAAAGGGGGACAATCTTCTTCTTGAATTTTTTGTGATAACTGAAGTGAAGGAAGAAGAATGTGTGGTGGCAGAATTTCTTCTCTACCATAAACAAGAAAGAAAGGAGAGTTACCTATAGCATCTTTTGGTGTTACCCTATCAGTCCAAAGTGTGTTTAATAGTGCATTGTGCCAGTTTTTGTGATTTTCAGCCACCGTTCTCTTGATAATTTTAATCAAGTTCTTATTTGTTGATTCTGCTAATCCATTGCCCTGGGGGTAATAGCTAGCAGAATACTTCAATTTAATTCCTTTTTCTAAAGCAAACTCGCTCATCTCAAGAGATGAAAAGTAAGAAGCGTTATTGAATACTAAAGAGTCAGGGATACCAAAACGAGTGATAATATTCAAAATTAGAAAGGCAATTACCTGGCTGGTATTGACAGTTCTTAATGCGGCAGCTTCAGACCATCTGGTGAAATAATCTGTGGCTATTATGATAAACTTATGCTATTGAGAGGATGGCAGATTGATTGGACCTATGATATCAAGGCCCCACTGCTGAAAAGGAGAGTCTACTGACACGGGCTACAAAGGAAAGGTTGGTTTCTGTAACCGCCCCGACGCTTTTTAACAAATAATACACTTGTGACACAAGGCATGGGCGTCTCTAAAAAGTGTGGGCCAATAATAACCGGCTCTCAAAACCTTATGGGTAGTGGTGTCACCACCAAAGTGACCACCAGCTTCTCCGGCATGTAACTCTAGTAAGACTTTTTTTGCTTCGTCTTTCTCAAGACAGCGCATCAGTACGCCATCAAAATTTTGACGAAACAGAATACCATTAACCAGATCAAAGGAGGCAGACTTTAATCTCAACACACTTCTTTTAGTGGGATCTAGGTGACACGGGGTTGATCCATGTTCAAGACAGAATTTTATATTGTCATACCAGGGACTGACAGTGTTTTGTGTACAGTAGATTGCATTTTGACTGTGCTGTCCTAGGTTTGATATATCATTTTCTTCTTGCTGTCCTTCGGTTGAATCAACAACTAGCTTGCATAATCCTTGGCCTCTCACTATCTGAGCTAGGGTAATTTCTATGTCATACTCCTGTAAATAAGTAACCCAGTTAGCCCTCTTTTCTCCTAGCTCTTTGTGCGCTAACAGGTTCCTAACGGCTGGGTACGGGACAATAATTTTCATCCTAGATTTCAAAAGATAAGACCGGAAGTGTTTGACTGCTTTGAAAATAGCGTAGACTTGCTGATCTACCACTGGGTAATTAAGTTCTGTGCCTTTGAAAGAAGATATCATAAAGGCAATGGGTACTTCATTGTTTTCGGCGTTCTTTTGAGTTAGGAATGCGGCGTAGGAATGGTCAGAAGAAAAAGTGTAGAGTGTGAAGTCCTTGGAAAAGTTGGGGCTCATGAGAGAAGGAGCATCTATTATATCCTTTTTTATTGCATTAAAAGCTTCATTTTATGAGGGTCCCAAATGATATTGTGTGTCCTTCTTAATTAGGTTCTGCAAACGTCTGACCATTTCGGAGAAACTGGGGACAAATCTCCTCACGAAGTTAATCTGGACTAAGAAAGACTGCATAGAATTTTTGGATTTAGGAGGGGGAAGTTTCGTGATGGCTTGAGTCCTTTCGGGGTCGATAATCATCCCCTCATTTGACACAATAAATCCTAAGAGTTTACCCTGTTCTACTGCAAAGATGGATTTTTTAGGATTCAAGGAAATGCCGTATTTACGACATCGCTATAGAACGGCTTGTAAATGAGATAGATGTTTGGTTTTGTTCTTAGAGAATACAGTTACATCATCTAAGTAAACTACGATGGACTATTTGATTAAGCCTCAGAAAGCGATATCCATCGCTCTCTGGAAAGTGGCACCGGCATTAATCAATCCAAAGGGCATTTTTTGATAAGCATAGGTGCCCCATGGGGTGCGTAAGGTAGTTTTAAGTTGGTCTGGAGGAGACATCAAGACTTGGTCGTACCCTGAGAAACCATCCAATAAAGATAGCCTCTCAGAACCAGATACCTGTTGAAGGATCTGTTCCATGGGTGGGACAGGATAGTTGTCTTTATCAGATGCTCTATTAAGGTTCCAAAAATCGACACATAGTCGTATTTCCCCACTTTTCTTCCAGACAGGGACAAGGTTAGAAACCCATTGAGTGTCCCTAATAGGAAAGATTATCTTAGCATTAAGGAGTTTATTCAATTCTTTTTTCATGGTCGGTTCAAGCTTAGGGTGCATTTTTCTTAATTTCTGTTGAAAGGGCAAGGTTTGGGGTTTCATAGGAATGACATGTTGTATGATGTTAGGGTCGAAAGTTTTAAGGTCGTCATACGTCCACGGAAAAACATCTTTAAATTGTTTGCACAATTTAATAAATGCAGATTTTTCTTGTTTAGAACACCCAACCCCTAAATTAATGAACTGTGGATTGTCATTAGTTCCTAAATTCACTTTTTGAAATGATAATAAGGAACTATTGGTTTTACAGTTGACCGATTTTTGAATTTGTCTTGAAGATCATAAAACTTCTCTAATCTAACTATAGATTTAGGGATCGAGTTTACCATGTCTGATGAAGATTCAGTAGTTCTCAGATCTGGTATTACCGTGAAATCGTGCAAATTGTCGTCGTGAGTGCATTCGTCAATTACCTTGCCTTGAAAAGTTTCCTCCATATGCAGGAAGCTGATAATCTGCTGATCATCGTCGAAGACCCTCCAGTTGGTGATGTTGTCGGGAACAAATGGTCTGAACAACAGCTCGAAGGAGAATGCATCTAGGGACAAGCCTTTTGCAGGAAAGAGTTTAGAAGCTACGTTAGCTAATAGATCTGCTTCAGAATTATTCAATCTAGGAATAGAATTTATATTGAAAGAAGAAAATTTATTCATTAAATTCCATACCTCGGATTGGTAGCTTTTAAGATGCAGAGACAAACAGTGGATAGAATCTCTTACCTGTCTAACCATGATTTTGGAATTGCCAAAGACAATTAAGTTTTGAATGTTCAAGTTTAAAGCTTTTCTGAGACCTTGCAGCAAAGCCTCATATTCTGCAGTGTTATTAGTACATTCAAATTATGACCTACATGCAATCAATGTTTCGTTACCCGCCGGATCGATAATAACACAGCCTGCACTAGCTCCTTCTTTGGACTTTGACCCGTCAAAATAAAGAGACCAAATTTGATTTTTATCGGGTGCATGAAACCGTTGTGTAGAAGCTGCTGGCTGCACATATGCTACCATCTCGGACTGCTGTTTTGGATTGGTGATAGCTAAAGTATCGACCATGAAATTGCCGAAAAAGGTATCCATCCCTTATATCTCGGGTGAATCGGGAGAAGGTGTAAATGGTTCGTTGGGATCATTCAAATCTGTGACTGTGAACTTAAGGTAGCATTCACAGTTTACCTTAATCTTGTTGGGCTTGCCATTCTTTGAAAGCCACAGGTGAGACCAATCTTTCGCAAAATAGCCATGTAACTGCTCCGACCAGTCCTTGCTTAAAAACATATCATACACTTATGGAATATCCACAACGATAATATCAATTACTTGATGAACCTTGGGGTTAGACGATAACCTTATAAGTACATTCCTTGATTCGCCTATAACTTTAACATTAGTTCGATCAAGTTGGATTATTTTTAATGTGCATGGTTCAACCTCAGAATTAATCTTCTGACATACAGACCATGGTATTATATTGGATGTCGCTCCTGAGTCTACCATACAATTGTGCACGTTTCTATTAAAGATTTTTAAAGTTAACAAAAATGGAGGTATATTTTTGCGAGTACTAAGAGTAGTAGCTTGTGGTTTTTTACTCGCAGTTTCTAAAGCTATTTTATCTACATTATTTACCTTATTTACATTATTTACAGGAAGGCTTCCTTTATCTTGAGGATCAGGGTTATTTTTAGTGGAAGTCTTCTGAGGAACTTTGTTCTGAACAACCTTGTTACCATTTGAATTACCGTTTTTGCTATTCTCTAAGATGTTCTGTAACATTTTTTGTAGCAGGAACATAAATTTTAGTAACTCATAAATATAAATGTTAGCTCTTAAATTTTTAAGGTCTTCAACTAAATCATAATCTAAGTTGGGGTTCACATGACTCTGTTTAGTCTCAGTTGGTTTAGATTGCTTTGGGGGAAAAGTCGTAGTGTTTTCGGAAGAAGGTTTGCTCGCTGCCTTACTCCTAGTATTGTAGGGATGAAATGTCTCGAAGTTAGCTTGAAAGATGCTATCCGAAAAGTGTCCAAAAATGTTCGGAGAAGACTCTTCTTCTTGAACTGTCTCTTGTTCAACGACCTCCTCAGGAATCTCATGAGGTATCAAGTTATCCTGGGCTTCTAGAATTGTTTGTAGGGCATATTGTAGACTTTCTAGATTAAGGCCTTCAATAGTCGGATTAGGTCGGTTGGGGGGAAAAGGATTCCTGAACGGGGTTTGTAAGGCCCTTTGCTCGAAGAAGCTTCTTGAGTCATCCTTTTCAAGTCTATATCTTGATTCGACAGTTTTTGCACGACTTTAGTTAAGTTTTCTAAATCAGATCTTTCAGGTTGTGTTTTACTTTGAGTAGGTCTAGGGAGGATTTTGATATTCTTTTTGGAAGAAGAGATAGTTTCTGTTTCGTTGCTAGTAGTGTCTTTTAAACTAAGTATGTCTTTTTCAATCTGGCTGGCCTCTTCGAAGGCCTCTAACAGCATGGCTTTCTTGGATCGTTTAACCCAAATAGCTATACTTTGATGCAAAGCTTTAGTATAGTATGCTATAACAAGATTCTTGGTAGGCATGGAATCCTTGGGGATTCGGTTCTTAAGAGTTAATAATCTTTGATTAAATTCTTTAATTTTCTCTCTTGGGTTCATTTTTAAGATAGAAAGCTCCATAACTAGAACTTCTGGCATCTTATCATCTCTAAACTTTTCCAAAAAGCAGGATTCAAACTTTTCCCAAGACACGATGGTATGGGGTTGCTGGGCAAAGTACCATGTAGATTCATTGCCCTCGAAAGTGTAAGGGAACAACCTACAGACTACGTCTTCATGCTCGACATTGCGGAGTCTTATGGCTAACATAAACTTTTTAATGTGATGTTCGGCGATCTGTTTAGAGTCAGGGTCAAACTTGGGAAACCACTTCTCCGGATGTTTGGGTAAGGGGTGTTGTGCCCCAGGTACAACTACTGCATCCTGGTCAAGCCAAGGTCTAGCAGGGTTGTTCTGATTGGCCATTGGTGTAGTGGGTGTGGAAGGCTGCAAAGGGGAACTGCCTTCGTCAGAGGATTGTTCTCCTAAAGAAGAAGGGGATGATGGAGGTATACCAGATCCTCCTGCGATAGTAGTGATGATTGGATCTGTAGGGTTTAAGGTGAGGTTAGTGCCTCCAAGCTGTTCTCTGATATCAAAGAAATCTAGTGGTTGGCCCAAAGGATGGCTTGGTTGTCTTAAACGGGCTAAGGCACTATGTGTTCTTATGAGAGATTGGTGGACAATCTCTTGTAGGTCACCACCTACGGGATTTAGTGTTACTAGCTCAACTATGATCTGTGGATCATTGTTTGATGTGGTTGTAGTTTGAGGGGGAATGTTATCGTTCGAATGACTTCTTGTCACTATAGGTGAGCGATTAGGTGGTGGAGGAGTCTTGCGACTGCCTCGTGCCATAAATAAATTCCAAGCCCTCCTTCTGGCGCCATTTGTTGACGGGAGAAAATGAACGCTCGCCAACTGGAAGAGTGGATCCAGTCTGGGGTTGTCTAAATAACCCAAGTCGTTTGGGATAACCCACCCTGACGGGTTTAGCGGCTCCGTTAGCCGATCTAAGTCCTAAGAAAACAAAAGAAAACTACTCTAAATTAACTAATCTAAATGACAAAAATACAACTAAAATAAACTAATAAACAAATCTAGACTACAATTTATTACCTAAACTATACAACTATAATTCCATAAAATCAAATATTCAATTATCCACAGAATCAGGTTTAATTACAAATATACAATATCTACAGGTTACAGATTTAGATTAAAACCTACAAAACTCATTTGTAGTCTGTCCTAAGACAACGAAACTATTATTTTTTCATTTTTATAATTTTATGAAAAAGAAATAGAGTAAAACTAACTAAACTAAGCAACTAAAATAATAACCTTATCTATAAATCTAAACTAATATACATATCTAACTAAACTACTTATATGACACTAATAAACTAGCTATTAAACACTAAATAACAAACTGACCTGAAGTAATGCTTCAGGTTTGTCTTGTGTATGATGGTTGATTCAACTGTTCGGAGGGAGTAAACCCACACCGGATTATCCATGAGCTTCTCGTAAACAAGAAGCGGCTTTGCTTCTCTTATATTAATAACAGGACAAACAAGACATAAAAATAACAACAATCTTATGATTTATAAACCATCACAATAAGATAAATCTGTATGCAACAATTTATACAAAACAATTCAATTAATGAAAAAGATAAACCTGTATTCATTAAATTGAATTAAAGTGACTGTTGTATTTTCAAATAGGAGATATCAGATATAGACAACATGTAAATCAAATCATATCAACATGCAATGGATTATGATAGCTAAAGTAGTCTATAATTAATTGCAAACTGATATGCAAAACCTGAAACAAAAGTTTGATATTTTGAAAGCGAAAGCCGTTACAAGACATCCACTTTCGTCTCAGTCTAAATCATAAATCCATAATTTGGTTCTCTCCACTGTGAAGATGATGATCGTTTATTACAAAAAATACCAAGTATTTAAAGGCCTCCCACAGGGTAAAACATCCTTGTGGGTGTTATCAAAATAGTTTACAGGAAATCTGGAGATAATCTACCAAATCTAACTAAAACTAACACCCTAAAACAAAACCATATCAAAAATATCTCCTAAACTTCCATAGCATGCCCCATTGATCATTTCAATTCGTATGCACTTGAAAGAGGACGAAAATAGACAAATTTAGAGGATATTTTATTGATAAAATTGTCAAAAATCTAATTTTTAAGACCAGCTACAAAATCTTGCGATTCTGTAGCTGGTCTAAATAAAACACAAAATCTTTTTAAAACCAATTCAAAACTCAAAGAATTAAATTAAAACTATTAAACAAGTATCTAATTTCTATTTGAAAACAAACGAATCATTCAAATAAAAAACTGTTATACTAATTTGAGAGCAAACAAGATTATGATCAATCGAATGATTACAGAGATACATGTACTCTGTTCCACTTGTTACCACAATTTCGTGTAAACATAACCGTATTGGATAATTTGACAGCAATGAAATTATTTCCATGAACCAATTCCAATCAACACGAATAATTCAGGTTTCTTCAGCCATCGACAAAATCATTGTCGAAATCAACAAGATCATTTTTTCAAATTAATAGAACTATATTAAACATATAGAAACGATCATGCTAATCGTGGCACACAACAATCACTTGCAAATTAAATCAAACAGGAATGAATCGAAACGGTTTGGGGCGATGAAATCGTTATGAATTAACACTGTTCCCATGATTTTAGAAAATAGATCTTCAACATCAAACGAGAATATCGATCCAATATAAAACAGAGTCATTCCTGGTAAATCAAAGTCAACAGGGTTGTTTTGAGTTTATTAGTTTACATCGTATTTATCAACCTAGTCACTAATAATGACGCATAACACATATAAAGGATCATACCAATTTAAGCCCACGAAATCTTTCCAAAATCACACTATAAGAACAAAATCAGAGCCGGTAGAATCCAACCACAACGAAATTGTACCAAATCAAAACCTAGCTAAGCTCTAATTTAGTACAAAAATCTCCTATACAGGTCAGATGCAATCAAAATCTAAACGAAAACAAACCCCATTGATCACATTAATTCAAACTAACAGATTTTTTCTAAAGCGAACCATACCAAGTCAAAACCAATCAATCGCTTCTACTAAGCTGGGCACGACAAAATCACATAACTAAATCATACCTACATTTGATTTTAGCAGAAAGAATCTACTGTACAGGATCCACAACATAACCGTTTTTGATAATCAAACTATGAAATAATCATTTCGAATAATGAACAGAACTAATCGAAACCCAAAAACCAATTCATTATATTAATTCAAGCCACTCATAAAACAAAATTAAAATTGAAATTCATACCTAGACCATCAGAAAACAACTTGGTCATGATAATTTGGAATTGACGAAGGCTGTTGCAGCTTCGACATTCCTGAAAACAATCGACCCAGTGATTTTTTGCTTCTTGTCATTAGCTTGAAGCTTGTCCCTTTCTCTCGACAACATTGTAACTTGGTTTTCTAAGGATTTGATCTTCGACTGCAATAAGGGGACGTCATTATAATAACGCTCTAGCCACACATTGTATTGGATGCATGATGTCTGGTCGAGCTTCGATAACACAGGCGAGGGTTTGTTTAAGCCAACAGGGGTTTCATTAGGCAACTTAATTCCTGGGTAGTTCGGGTTGTTTTTGAGACAAGGGGGTAGATGAGATACAAAGTCATAGGGTTGCTTGGAGCATAGGCCATGGGAAAAGGGGTACTCTTCTACTAGGAAGCGCTCGATATCAGAGTCCGAGTCCTCTCTCAGAACTATGGGCTTTTGGTTGGCGTTTGGATTAGGTTTATTCCAGGCAAGTCTCGATATTAATCGAGCATTCTTATTACCCTTGTTGTCGACAATAGGATTACCCTTGACTTTCTTATTCATAGGCTTCTTGACAGCCTCAGTCTTTTCTATTATGATGTCGGGAAGGTCGATGTCAGGGCCAACCGAGGGTTTGGCAGAGGGGAGAAGAACATGAAATGGCACGGGTGGCCTAGCCATAGTCTCGCTGACCACAGCCTTATCGATTTGAACCGACTCTGGATCAACAAAGCCATTTCTAGACAGAAAGGTTTGCCAATTATCGTAATGAAGGTTTAAATGGTGGACGACGATGAGTCTAATTAATCCATGGTGAAATAGGCTGCTATCAGCCTTCTCGCATTTGTATCTCTTAGCCATCTTATAAAGACTATGCAGGAAGTAAAATGGCATGTTCAATGGATAACCCATGAAATTCATTAACAACCGAAGGTGATACAAAAATACTAATCCATACCGACCTTCACAGGTCAAAAATTGTTTCACAATCACCAAAAGGTTGTGCCACCTGGGTTTAAGGGTGGAAATAGGCATACCTTTATCAGAGGAGACAACCTTCCTTGATACGAATAGCAATGGCCACGACACTTC
>JASDQU011245767.1:27234-42571 GCA_032191745.1 Picea mariana | reverse complement strand
GGTAACATGTTTGATTTAACTTGGAGCTGATTTTTACAAGTGCCAAAAGTTGAGTTATGTCACTGGCATCCCCTAAAAATTAGGGATTTGTAAAGTTGTGAATTTCCCAAGGAGGAAAATGGATGGAAAAATTCCTAGGCAATGGAAAATGAAATATATACAACATATGTGTGAGCAAATACATTACTTAGTATGATGTGGATATGACTATTTGTTTTTATGAGCACAAACGGGGTTAGGCAACTAATTTTATGAACTGTACAAAAAGACAATAGCTAAAGAGTGAAGCTCAATTTTCCCTTATGGAGTCATTTTCAGGACAAGTAATACTGGTTTTTTTGTATCTACGGATGGGTGGAACATGAATGTTCCATTTTATTTCCAACACCATGGTTACAAATATGTATTTTCATAGATCTCTTGTCATTCATGTTAAATATTGAATTGTTTGCAGTGCAAAATCTGATCTATATAGTTGTAGTTTATTGTTCAATGGAGTTTACGGATTTTAAGTAGCTACAAAATTTGTGTATGCTATAGAATTGGATTTGTATAGATGTATTTTATTATTCATAAAGGGATTAATGATTGCATGTAGCTACAAAAATTCTATGTATGTGTATTCTACATGATTGGATTGGTATAGATGTATGCATATTACAAAAGTTAAATAGTCACCTTATGACTCATAGATAACTCAACATAGAATTTTATATTATAGTTATAATCTCGAGAAAATAAATATTTAAGCAATTTTGCGTTATCATACATAATCTTAATTTCTAGAAAAACTACCATATACAATAATGTATTATAAAATACTAGACAACCATGGAATTATATAAATATTTCATGCATAAAAAGAAGAATGAATACTTCAACCATTCTATAGGAATGTGAGAACAAGGGGTCTCTATCATTATTATTGAGATTAGGAATATACAAAGTAAACCATGAGAAAATGCAACAGAAAATAGGAAAACTACAACATTAAACAACTAGAAAATAAAACTATTTACTAGTACAATTCCTAGTAATAAGTTACAAAAGACACAATAGGAGTAAGAGTACTCTACATTTGGTTCTTGAATAAAAGAATATGTTGTGAATATACTTGGTTTTAAGTTATGTAATAGAGTTTATTCCCAAACTAGTAATTGATATTATTTACACAAAACAAAATATAGGAAATGTTGTCATACAAGACATTTATGGGGATAAACATTTATGTGCAAGCCTATGTGGGTTTAATCATAAGTATAAATGAGATAGTTATTTAAAAACCACCAAATATTGTATCAATGTAAACTTCAACTTACAAGAGTCAAACCCCGGATATAGAACACTTAATGAATCACGAAATAGATTAAACAATCACAAAGTTTCTAGGTTATGAAATGTAGTACATGCATTCCGAGAAAAGAATTATGAGTACCTTTAGTAAGGGAATTATTAATGATGAAGGGAAGTGGCGATGCACTCCTTCTCCTCACCTGTAAGACAAAAGGAATTTCATATGAGAATTTTTTCAAAGTCGAAATTTAGAATAAGCATAGGAAACTTCAAGAAAATTAAGAAGTAAAAGAAATTTGAAACACTTATCTCATGAATTTGAGTGAATTAATATTTTCCCCACCAAGCAAACTCTGGTGGAGACAGTTGTCAGTATTTCCTATCCTCACAAGGATGCAGTCATTTTTGTGTAAACTCGATATGGATTTAATACAAGGTCGTGATTTTTTGAACTCCTGGAAGAATCTACGATTGCGTAGGGAGGAGGTGACCAGGAAATAACTGATGGGTTCCCTTGCACATGAGAGACCTATCATTAGTTTCACTCCACTTAATTTTTAAAAATAAATTTAATGTTCAAGGAAACAAATTCAAACAGAGACAAAACATATGATTAAGGGAAATTATTATAATTAACGAAGACACGAAGAAGATTACAGAAAGACCCATTTTGCATTGGGACAAGAAGCATGTAATATATGGGAAAAATCATTTTTAAAACTTACAAATCACACAGGGAAAGAAAGAATACAATCATATAACATTAAAGTCTCAATTTACGTAGAATTACAACTACCATTTATAAAAATCCACTCACACAAAATAGATTTGGATTGTTTCTCTAAGACTAACCCAATGAAAAGTTTTATTATACCACGTGTCACAAAAGGATAGAAGTATCATTTTTATGAGAGTATTTAACCTAGAATCAACACCTATTCATAGTATGATATATATATATATATATATATATATATAAATATGAAGAAACAAAATGTAATTTTTTTAAAGCCTCATTAAATAGGACTCATGTTAAATCTCGGATGATGGCCTAGCTCAACCAAAAGGGACGAGAGACAAGCTTGTAAAATGTAAAAGGGTCTATACCATAACTCTAGTAATCACTTTTCCTTGCAAACAAATAAAACGAGATAGTATAATCTCTCTTTAGATATTATTTACCATGTCGAGGAAATAAAAGAGTAATGGCGACTAGCCACAAACTTCTACAATCTAAACTGTCATTTCTGCGACAAATCTAAATGGAGTTGTATGTGTAATGGCGGTTATCCTTACTTGTGAATGAGTCTGAATGCATGAGACGTAACATGATCGACACCTTTGTTCTTCTAAGGTTCTCCACAAGTTTTAACCTTAGACATTCCTGGAATGAAACAACAATATCAAATCTCTCTATCAACCAGAGGAAAGCCTTCGAGAGAAACAAGTGACATAATGAATATGGGAAATGGTTACAGAGCTATATGATTCAAGTGATGAAAAACCTCGATCCCATCAACTCGTACATTACCTCAAGAAATGTAATTCCTTACATCTAGACATGTGATGTGAGAGAGTTGGGGTGATTGGATTAGTTCTTGGTTTGGCTTGACAGGCCATTACTTACTTGATCCATAAATTTAAGACGTGTCCCTTCCCTTGCAAGTTTCCATTGTCCAAGTTAAAAAGCTTTCGTAGTAATTTCCTTACCAAAATTTGGATAAACCAAGGTAACCACTCGAACTTAGTATATTGTTTAATCTTTGTACAAAACCCCTTTACATTATTTTTATATTATACGATCCAGTTTCTCCATGGTAGCAATACTTTAAATACTAGTATGTGTGTGTTTGTTGAAAGGAACATGATATTATATTTCTTTTAGAAACTTGAAGGGGGACCTTTCATTGGTTAACCAAGTTCTCATGTGATAATAGTATTTAATTTAATTAAACAAACAATAACAAGTGGTGAGAATTCGATAACTCTCATATTTCAAGGACATATCTAATTATGTATTGTCAAGATAAGTAATGGCAATGAACATATCCATATGTTTAACCTAAACAAACAAAAACAAAATTATATGGAAATTTGGGTATGTTACATGTGGTATCTGAGTTGTAGGTTACAACACTTAGGTCAGAGAGCGACACTAGAAAATTATTTTGTTAAGTAAAAAATCTAACAAACAACATTTTACTATTACAGACAGACTGTGTCAAAATTGTTTTGTAAAACAGATAGCGCAGAATGGAGCAGAAGATAAACCTAAAAGAAACAATAATCAAGAGATTCCTAGAAACCCAAAACATCACAGTGAAGGAAGTTCAACCACCCAGGGTTTGGAAACGACGAGGAATCTGATTGTGGAATTATAGGTATTCAAAGTTGATAATGAAAAATTAAATAAAGCTCAAGAATATCAAAAGGAAATTAATGAGATATTGCTATGAAGCATAGCAATAAAGAAGATTCCAACGAATAATGAAGTGGATGAGGAAGTTAGTAAAAGGTCCTCAAAATATTCTACCATGAAATAGAAAGAGAAAATAACTCGTCTAATGACACACACATGACATAAAATAAAGCATCTACAGTAAGGAAAAGAAAATAGATGGACCATTTAGATGGAGATTTTAAGAAAATCAAACCTTCAAATTTTGATGGTGAGTCCATAATCGGTGAGGAGGAAGAATCTTGATTGCTTGACATAAATAAATACTTCCATATATACAACTACTCTAGTAATATGAAAGTAAAATTGGTTATTTACAATCTAAAAGGTAAAGCCAAAATATGGTGGAAAGACTTAAAATTATCCAAAGGACTAAAAGAAAAGAAGATGGAATGGGAATGTTTCAAGAAGCACTTCAAGAAACAATAATTATCTAAAAGTTATTATGAGAGAAAAACTTAAGAGTTCTATGAACTGAAGTTAGGACATATGCCCATGAAGGATCTACTCACTAAATTTATGGAATTATTGAGATTTGTACCTTATATAAAGATGAAAAGGTAAAAGTTCAAAGGTTTTTAAGTTGTTTACCTCAGACATACAAGGATAGAATAGAGTTTGACAACCTAAAAACCTTGAATAAAGTACTATGAAAAGCAAGGATATTTTATGATCAATACAAACAATGATATAAAAATCCAAAGGCATGGAAAGAAAAGAAACAGGAAAAGTTAAATCAGAGGAAAAAGGTTTTTATTCAATGTTTTTGATAACCTAAAAACCTTGAATACAGTAAAGCAAGGATATTTTATGATCAATACAAACAACGATATAAAAATCCAAAAGCATGGAAAGAAAAGAAATAGGAAAAGTTAAATCAGAGGAAAAAGGGGTTTCAAACCTTCACCATTTAAATACAGAGAAGTAAATTAGTTAACCTGGGATTCAAGAAAGAAAATGATAATCCTAGAGAACCATTGAAATGTTGGGGATGTGCAAAACCACATTTATTGAGAAATTGTCTTTATAGGAATGTTGCAAATAAAACTATTCAGGACACACAAGAAGCTTCAACAGTTGGAGATATAGGAAAAAAAATTCATAGAATCAACGCAGCTTTGGATGTTAGGCAAGCAGATCATCAATCCACTATTATGGAGATTAAAGGTAAAATTCATAACAACAAAGTATTTATTTTAATTGAACTAGGAGCTATTTTAAGTTATGCTACCCTAACTTTAGTAGACTCAAACAAGCTAAATAAGGTAATCATGCTAAATCTTGGTTAGTACAGTTAGCAACAGACACAAAAATAAAAGTAGCAGAATTCATTCATGATTGTGAACTAAATATAAGTGGTCTGAATACAAAGATAAATTTGAATGTATTAACTTTAGGATCGTAGGACATACTTATTGGAATGTACTTCTTAGAAAAGAACAAAGTAATACTAAATTGTTATGAAAAATCATTTGTATACAAGGATGAAAATGGTATAGCAAGAATAGTAGAAGGAATTTGAAAACCAGTTTTTGTTCGACAAATATCAACAATGCAATTCAAAAAGTGTATTAGTAAAGGTTGAAAAATATATTCTATTAAAGTAACAAATATTCTAAAAAGAGAAAGCAAACCAAGTTTGTAAGACTTTGCAATTGTTCAGGGATTAAGGATGTATTTATGGAAGAGATATTGGAATTAGCTGCAAGGAGATAAATAGATTTCTCTATTGATCTACTACCTGGATCTACCCTAGTATCAAAGGAACCTTACAAGATGAATGTTCCTGAGTTAACAAAATTAAAAATTCAATTACAGGAACTGTTAGATAAAGAATACATTATACTCTAAGAGAGCACAAATTATATGATAAGTTTGATAAATTTTATTTCTATCAAAGAAAGATACAATATGTAGGACATGTGATATCGGAAGACGGTATTGCAGTAAACCCTGAAAAGGTTAAAGCAATTATGGAATGGCCTATTCCTAAAAACATAGCAGATATATGATCATTCATGGGGATTACCGGTTATTACCGGAGGTTTATCGAAGGGTTTTCCAAAATCACCTATCCTATCACATCATTGCAGAAAAAGGGGACAAAATTTATTTGGTCTCAAAAATGCCAAGACAGTTTTGATAAATTGAAAGGTTTATTAAGTACACCACCAATACTTAAAGTGGCTGACCCCCATAAATAATTTACAGTTTTTGTAGATGAAAATAAAGAAGGATTAGGAGAAGTAATGGCAAGAGATGGAAATGTCATTTGTTATGAATCATGCAAATTAAAGGAACATGAAAGAAACTATGTAACTCATTTTTTATAATTAGCAGCTATAATTCATGCATTAAAAATGTGGTGGAATTATTTAATGGGAAGAAAATTTCTATTAACAGAAAACAGTGGTGTGAAACACTTGTTCAATCAATAGGATCTCAATGCAAGATAGGAGAGGTAGTTATCTTTTCTAAGTGAGTTTTATTTCAAAGTACGACACACCAAAGGAAAGGAAAATAAAGTTGCAGATGAACTAAGTTAGATAAATAATGAGTTATATGAAGTAATCATCAGCAAAGAAGAAAATGATACCAAGGACATAATTAAATTAGCAAGCATAAACGATATCAAATACACCAAAACTATAAATCAGTTTTTGAAAAATGAGGGAAATTTGCATAGTACAGATTTCAGTATCGATAAAAATGGATTGTTAAGGTTCAAAAACAGGTTATATGTACCTAATTTTGTTAAATTGAAGATGATGATCTTGAATGAGTTGCACAAAAATCCCTATTTTGGTCATCCAGGATACCAGAAAATAGTAACAACTTTAAGAAAATAGTTTTATTGGCCTAATATGAAATCTGAAATAGTTGAATACTTATCTAAATGCTTAGATTGTCAACAGGTAAAATATGAACATCAACATCCAGTGGGTCTTTTACAACCTGGTGACAACCCCCTTCCCTCCTTTGGGCTCGAATGACCTCCCGGTCTAGGATCGATCAAGTCGTCGAGTCGAATGACTTGTCAGGCTCCTAATGGAACCTTGTTTGACTTGACACATGCCCTTTCTACTTCCTTGGCACCCACTATGTGGCACCTGTGGACCCTCTCCATAGCATTGTTAATTATTGTGCCAACAGCCTTAGCGCTCGATGTTAAGTTCATCCATTGATGTGACCATGCACTACGACCGTGATCCAGATCCCTTCGCGACACTGTACTTTGGGACTTTTGTGAGCTTCTCTCTCCTTCTTCTTGATTTTCGAATTGGCGAATGTTTCGGGACCCGATCTACGGTCCTCGTTATTCTCGCGATCAACGGATGTGATCAAATCGTGAGTTCAGAATTCGTGAGTCCTGTCTCCTCTTGAATATGCTTCTTCTGATCGTGAATCAGCGATGTGAATATCCTGTGGCACGCGTCCTTCCATATCCAACGGCCTATATTGAAATCTCTCTTCACGACTTCACAAAGATCCTCTGGATGCTTCTGGAAAACCTTCTGAATTTCTTGCTCCTGAACCTCTCGATCTTATTTCACCTATCTCCTCCTTGGCAATGGGTGACTTCTTTGTCTTTGGGACTTTGGCAAGTCCTCAAATCCCTTGAAAATTAGTCAAAACTTCTCCTTTTGAGACTTGGGTTGTTCTCGAAGGCTTTCTACACTCCTTGCAGAAATATGTCCAAACCTCTTGCAACCTTTCTCAGATTGAAAACCTTCAAGGCTTCAAGTTCCTCTGTGAGATTCTTGTGCCATTCTGGCAGCTTCTTGCCCTTCCTCCTGAGCTTATAAGGTGAATTCAAAACACCTTAGGCGCACTCCTTACACTTGACTCAGTTCTTCAACGTCTTCTCCCTTATCCTTACAAAAAGGTTTAAGGCATCTCCTTTCCTTTGTCGATGCACTTCTTGCAAAGCCTTCCTTCACTAGAATGTTCAGCAATTATGGGATTCTTCTACACCTTTAGTTGTGTAGTTCCTAGGTATGCTCACGCAAGCTCGATGCCCTCCTCGCAGTGTTTTCCAGAGTGTTTAGCAACTCTGAACTATGCCTCTCTCCACACAGTCTTTATTTTCAAGGGAATTAACTGCCTTTAAATTTCTCCCTGAGTCTGTAAATTAATCTGGTGTTCCCTCCTCGCAACTTCTCTTCTGACTCCACTGAGTTCAAATATGCACTCCTTGTGTCGGCTTACATAGTTTTCCATCTCTGTCACGCACTCCTTGCACTTAGCCTAGAGTTCTAGACTTAACTTAACACACTCACGGATAGAAAACGATATCTCTATCCCTGCAAATGATTCATAACATCCATTTACAATTCACAAGCATGCAAATGACATCCATTGAACATAAATGTAAAATAGGAAAACTGCTATTTTTCTATTAATGGTGGAATGCAAATTTACAATGGTGGAGTCCGAGATGCAACTGAGTCTCAACTCTCATCAACCTCCTAATTTGGCTTACAATGATTTTCACCTAGCTTCAGCAGCCTGTCGTCTAACCTCTATCAGGCATACAATACAATGATTTATACAAGATGGGATCAAATGAGCTTCCCCCGCAAACTAACCAATGGTGTCAAATCACCATCCCTGATTCTCATCGAAAGGATAAATTACAATGATGGAAATTCTTCTCCAAATCGGATGCAAATCCATTTCATTGTCAACCAATTAATGGCGGCCTTATCTCCATCTTGTGTGAAATCATGATATAGCTCTTCTAGCTTGTCTTCAATTAATCCCTGGATCACACCTTGGATTCTCGAGGAAAAAATGAGAGGGTGGTGCCTCTCCTTTCTTGAATGTGCACCACGTGTGTCAATTAGTTGGTGCATGCTGAGATGGAGCAATGCTCCTGCCTCATAACCTCTACTTGTACTAGTATGGAAATGGGAAATTATTTCAATGGACTTCATTACAGATTTACCTAAGACTCAAAGACAAAACGATTCAATTATGGTAGTAATTGATAAGTTAAGTAAGTCTACACATTTTATACATGTGAAATCTACTTATAAAGTAATTAATATCACTGAAATTTTTATGAAAGAAATATTTAGACTGCATGGGGTTCCTAAGATGATGATTTCATATAGAGATGTTAAATTTACCTCAAATTTTTGGAAGGAATTGTTTGTAGGTTTGGGTACTAATTTGAATTTCAACCCAAGATACCATCTACAAACGGATGGGAAAACAGAACGTATGAATCAGATTATCAAAGATATATTATGAACGTACGTAAGAAAAAAAATAACTAAGTGAGAAGAATATCTACACTTAGTTGAATTCACATACAATAATGGGTATCAAGCATCAACAAAGATGAGTCCCTTCAAAATTTTATATGGAAGGAAATGTACAACCCTAATTATATGGGATAATTTGGTTGAAAGAATTATGGTTGGAACCAAAATGCTCCAAGAAATGGAACAGATGGTTAAAAGGGTGCAACAGAACTTAAAAGTGACAGAAGATCAACAAAAACGCTATGTATATATGAAAATGTGACATCAGGAATTTAACGTTGGAGAACATGTGTACCTTAAAGTCAAAGCAATGAGGAGCTCCCTAAAGATAGGGAACTATTCCAAATTGGCGCCAAAGTTTTTTGGTCCATTTCAAGTCTTAACTCGAATTGAACCAATGGCATACCAACTAGCACTCCCTGCAAACTTAAAATTTCATAATGTTTTTCATGTTTCATTATTAAAAATATATATTCATGATCCTACTCACATCATCGATTGGAACATGGTGCAGGTGGAATCATAAGGCAAGTTCCAAGAAGGACCTCTATGCATTCTGGAAAGGAAAGAAACAACACTTCGAAACAGGGCCATCACCCAGGTAAAAGTGCAATGGAAGCACTTTATCCTTGAGGAGGCTACTTGGGAGTTGGAAGAAGAAATGATGAGATCTTATCCAGATCTGTTCTTGAAGAAAATATTGACACTAAGGATAATTTTATACTAAAGGGGGAGAGGATGTGACATTCTCAAATATTAAAACAATATATTTTAATGTTATTGCTTTGAAAATAAATTTCCATTTATGGAAATTCATATTTGAAATTATGAAGGTATGTAATTATTATTTTTGTGACTGTTGGGCAAGAGTTTGAGTTGTCAATTGTCCTATTTTGATGGACACGTGTATGAGACAAATATTTTAATAAATTAAATAATAGAAAATAGGTGGAACAACTAGGTTAAAAATATTTGACTATGACTCCATGAGTGGGGAACATGTTTGAGTTAACTCAGAGATGATTTTTACAAGTGTCATAAGTTGAGTTCTGTCACTGGAAGCCCCTAAAAATCATGGATTTGTAAATCTACGAATTTCCCAAGGAGGGAAATGGATGGAAAAAGTCCAAGGAAATGGAAAATGAAATATATACAACATATGTGTGAGGTAGGACATTTCTTAGTATGTTGTGGAGATGACTATTCGTTGTTATGAGCATAACTGATGTTAGAAAACTGATTTTCTAAATGATACAAAAAGACAGTGGCTAAGGACTGAAGCTCAGTTTTATCTTATAAATTCATGGTCATGCTAGGGATGATTAGGAAAAGTAATATTGGTTGTTTTGTATCTACGGTTGGGTGGAACATGGTTGTTCCATTTGTTTTCCATCGACACGATTACAGATATGTATTTTCATAGATCTCTTGTCATTCGTGTTAGATATTGAATTATTTACAATGCAGAATCTTATCTATATAGTTGTAGTTTATTGTTCAATAGAGTTTAGGGATTTTATGTAGCTATAGAATTTCTGTATGCTACATAATTAAATATCTATAGATGTATTGTATTATTCATGCAGGGATTAATGATTGCATGTAGCTACATAAATTGTGTTTATGTGTATGCTACAGGATTGGATTGGTATATATGTATGCATATTACAAAAGATAAATAGTCACGATATGACTCATAGATATCTTAACATAGAAGTTTGTATTCTATTTATAATCCTAAGAAAAGAAATATTTAAGCAATTCTGCATTATCATATATAATCTTAATTTCTAAAAAAACTACTATATACAATAGTGTATTATAAAATACTAGACAACCATGGAATTATTTAAATATTCCATGCATAAAAAAAAGAATGAATACTTCAACCATTCTATAGGAATGTGATAACAAGAGTTATCTATCATTATTATTGAGATTATCAAATTACAAAGTAGACCATGAGAAAATGCAGCAAATAATAGGAAAACTACAACATTAAACAACTAGAAAATAAAATTGTTTACAAGTACAATTCCCAGTAATAAGTTACAACAAACAAAATAAGAGTAAGAGTACTCTACATTTGGTTCTTGAATAAAATAATATGTTTTGAATAGAAATGGTTTAAGTTTTGTACTAGAGTTTATTCCCAAACTAATAATCGATGTTATTTACACAAAATGCAATATAGAAAATGTTGTAATACAAGACATTTCTAGGGATAAACATGTATGTGGAAGCATGTGTAGGTTTAATCATAAGTATAAATGAGCTAGTTATTTAAAAAAACCCAAATATTGTATCAACGTAAACTTCAACTTACAAGAGTTAAACCTTGAATACAAAAAACTTAATAAATCGAGAAATAGATTAAACAATTACGAATTTTATGGGTTATGAAATATAGGACATGTGTTCCCAGAAAAGGAACCTGAGTACCTTTTGTAAAGCAAAGGGAACTAGCGATGCACTCCTCCTCACCTGTAAGAAGGAAGGAATTTCATATGAGAATTTTTTCAAAGTAGAAATTTAGAATAATCATAGGAATCTTCAGGAAAATTAAGAAGTAAAAGAAATTTGAAACAATTATCTCATGAATTGGAGTGAACCAATATTTTTCCCACCGATTGAACTTTGGTCAAGGCAATTTATAGTATTTACTATCCTTGCAATGATTCAGCTGTTTCTATGTAAACTTGATATGGATTTAATACCAGATAGTGATTTTTCGAACTCCTTGAAAAATCTACGAGTGTGTAGGGAGGAGGTGACTAGAAAAAAAATGATGTGTTCCCTTGCACATGAGAGACCCATCATTAGTTTCACTCCACTTAATTAATAAAAATAAATTTATTCTTGAAGGAAACAAATTCAAACACAGACAAAACATATGATTAAGGGAAATTATTATAATTGACAAAGACGGGAAGAAGATTACAGAAAGACCGCTTTTGGATTGCCACAAGAAGCATGCAATATATGGGAAAATTCATTTTTAAAACTTACAAATCACACAGGGAAAGAAAGAATATAGTCATAGAACACTAAAATCTCGACTTGTGTAGAACTACAACTATCGTTTATAAAAATCCACTCACATGAAACAGTTTTGGAGTATTTCTCTAAAACTAACCCACAAAAAGTTTTATTATACCACGTGTCGCAAAAGGAGATAAGTATCATTGCTATGAGAGTGTTTAACCCAAAATCGACACCTACTCATAGTATGATATATATGTAAACGAAGAAATGAACTGTAAGTTTTTAAAATCCTCATTAAAGAGGACTCAGGTTAACTCTTGGGCAATGGTCTAGCTTGACCAAAAGGTACAAGAAACAATATTCTAAAATATAAAAGGATATATACCATAATTTTGGTAATCACTTTTCGTTGCAAACAAAGAAAATAATATAGTATAATCTCTCTACAGATATTCTTTACCATATCCAGGAAATAAGAGAGTAATGGAGACTAGCCACAAACTTCTACAGTCTAAACTACCTTTTCTTGCGACAAATATAAACGGAGTTATATCGGTAATGGTGGTTATCCTTACCTATGAACGAGTCCGAACGCATGAGATGTAACATGATCGTCACTTTTTTCCTATAAGGTTTTCCAAAAGTTTTAACCTTAGACATTCCTGGAATGGAACAACAATATCAAATCTCTTTGTCGACTAGAGGAAAGACTTCTGGAGAAACAAGTGACAAAATGAATATGGGAAATGGTTACAGAGCTATCTAATTCAATTGATGACATACCTTGAGCCCATAAACTTGGAAGTTACCTCAGGAAATGCAATTCCTTACATCCATCCATGTGATGTGAGAGACTTGGGGTGATTGGATTAGTTCTTGGTCTGGCTTGATAGGCCATTACGTACTTGAGCCATAAATTTAAGATGCATCTCTTCCCTCACAATTTTTCATTGTCCAAGTTGACAAGGTTTCATAGTAATTCCCTTACCAAACTTTGGATAGACCAAGGTAACCACTCGAACTTAGTATATTGTTCAATCTTTGTAAAAAACCCTTTACATTATTTTTACATTACAGGATCCGCTTTCTCCATAGTAGCAATACTTTAAAGATTAGTATGTATGTGTTTGTTGAAAGGAACATAAGATTAGATTTATTTTAGAACCTTGAAGGGAAACCTTTCTTTGGTTAACCAAGTTCTCATGTGGTAACAATACTTAATTGAATTAAAGAGATGATAACAAGTGGTGATAATTCGATAGCTATCATATTTCAAGGACATATCTAATTATGTATTGTCAAGATAAGTAACGATGATGAACATATCCATATGTTTAACCTATATATATATATATATATATATATATATATATATATGGAAATTTGGGTATGTTACATTGTTTCACTTTGACTCCCTACACTCTTGAGCTTCTCTGATGATGTTACCTTTGCAGTCACAGTAGGGCCATTTTTTCTTGGTATTATTTCTTCTGGTAACTATGGATCCTCTTCTTCCTTGAGTGCTTCCAATTTGTGTCTTTTGGCTGACCCGTCTTCATCTGTCCCTGAATCTTTTGGAATTGATTGTGTAGTCTTTCTTTCATATGTATTTTAAAATTTCTTATGAGTTTGTGTAATTGGATAATTGAAGGGTTTCTCTAGATCTTTGCTACATGAATTTGCAAAATATTCTTTACCTCCTGAGTCCCAACTATCATGATTAGCCAACAACTTTGTCTATGGTTTCTGTTGATGTTGATATGGAGTTTGTCCATGTCAGACCCTTTTTTAGGAAATCACATATTGGGGATCATACTTCCATGGCTCTGCTTATAGAAATCCCATAGCTAAAATATTTTTTTTGTCACTTGTAGAGAAGACCTGGTATTGACAATAAAAGGTCATACCTTCTTCTTTAATTTAAAGATTTCCTTATACTTTTTTGAAGAAAAATGGACTTCATCCAAGTTCGATATTTATCTAACGTATTTAAGAGAAAAAATTTGAGGAGTCAAGAAAATAGAAAATAGGAAAGGACAAAGTTCATAACCATAAATTCTGGTTTCAGTGTGATTTTTCAAAGATATACCAGTCTCCCACCCTCTTTTTTGGGCTCAACTGTAATAATTCTTTTCATTTGGGAAATAGTCTGGGGTGAATTTAATTGTATATGATCAGATAATCTTTAGATATAAATGGTTCAACATACTCTGAAAATCCCACATTTAGAGTTTTCTTTCTAACCAATGAGGTCTAATGGATGACTAAAGTTGGGTTACCAATCTCATCTTCAACCTTTAACACACAATGTGTAAAATGATATGATTAAGAAAACAAAAAGAGGTAAACAAGGTAAGATTGGTACCTAAAGCTTCTAAGATATTCAAGTTCTGAAAGTTGGTAATGGATTTGATCTGCTAAGAATTGGGAAAAATTGAATTTGGTCATGGGTTTCGTCATAATTAGGAAAATTGATACCATGATTCCTAACACAAACTCATAAAATACTAGGTCATTGTCTTTTCCCAATATTATAGAAATCATGGAAATAATCTTTCTTGGGATTTCAAGAAATAAGCTCAACTCAAGAACAACATTATCTGCGGTGGTGTCAAGACTTTTGCACAGGTATTTCTATAAAAGAAAAACTCTCTCTTGATATCTTAACTCTCTAAAACATCTAGCCATTAAAACTTCATTTAATGGTTCATTATCAGGGTTTAAAGTCCACCTCAAAATTTCAATAATGGCTTTAGGGATTAATTCAATGAGCACAGAATCGTCCTTGTAAATGATAGTTTTCTTGGAAGAGATCTAGTTTGAGGTGGACCAAGCCACAAACTCAGGAAAATCATAGAATTGAGGCACCAAAAACTTCACTAAATTATATTACCAAGCATGGTAGTGATCAACTAGATCCCTAAAGTTATGGTTCTAGTATTGGTGTAACTCAAAAGGGTTGAACGATAGGACAAGATCAAAAATATCATTGTCTTTGTCAACCAGGTATTCTTTTACAATATTTACATTTTCCTTGACTTTAGTTGGCTGAGAAGGATCAAATTTAGAAAATAAAAACTAGAGGAGTGAATGGGTTTTGAATTACCCATGAAAAATATTGATCTAAACAAGACTTAGGCCAAAAATCCAATGATGGATAGCACTGGAATAGTTTTACCAGGTGCACGAACTCTTTGCAAATCTCAAATGAACCAAAAAATTTACCTTGACCCTTTTTTAAATCGAAAGTGGATACATGTCATTTTATTATTAGAGACAAGTTAATTAAAATAAATAAATTTAAATTTTTACCTTTTCTCCAACTGATGTC
>JASDQU011245767.1:6804-22980 GCA_032191745.1 Picea mariana | reverse complement strand
ACACTCTCATAAAAATGATACTCATCTCCTTTTGTGACACATGGTATAATAAAACTTTTTGTTGGGTTAGTCTTAGAGAAATACTCCAAATCTGTTTCATGTGAGTGGATTTTTATAAACGATAGTTGTAGTTCTACATAAGTCGAGATTTTAGTGTTCTATGACTATATTCTTTTTTTCCTTGTGCGATTTGTACGTTTTAAAAATGATTTTTCCCATATATTGCATGCTTCTTGTGGCAATCCAAAAGAGGTCTTTCTGTAATCTTCTTCCCGTCTTCGTCAATTATAATAATTTCTCTTAATCACATGTTCTGTCTCTGTTTGAATTTGTTTCCTTCAAGAATAAATTTATTTTTAAAAATTAAGTGGAGTGAAACTAATGATGGGTCTCTCATTTGCAAGGGAACACATCATTTTTTTTCTAGTCACCTCCCCCCTACACACTCGTAGATTTTTCAAGGAGTTCGAAAAATAACTATCTGGTATTAAATCCATATCAAGTTTACATAGAAACAACTGAATCATTACAAGGATAAGAAATACTGTAAACTATCTTGACCAAAGTTTAATCGGTGGGGAAAATATTGGTTCACTCCAATTCATGAGATAATTGTTTCAAATTTCTTTTACTTCTTAATTTTCTTGAAGATTCTTATGCTTATTCTAAATTTCTACTTTGAAAAAATTCTCATATGAAATTCCTTCCTTCATACAGGTGAGGAGGAGTGCATCGCTAGTTCCCTTTGCCTTACAAAAGGTACTCGGGTTCCTTTTCTGGGAACACATGTCCTATATTTCATAACCCAGAAACTTTGTAATTGTTTAATCTATTTCTCGATTCATTAAGTTTTTTGTATTCGGGGTTTAACTCTTGTAAGTTGAAGTTTACATTGATACAATATTTGGGGTTTTTTAAATAACTAGCTCATTTATACTTATGATTAAACCTACACAAGCTTCCACATACATGTTTATCCGTAGAAATGTCTTGTATTACAACATTTTCTATATTGCGTTTTGGGTAAATAACATCGATTATTAGTTTGGGAATAAACTCTAGTACAAAACTTAAACCATGTCTATTAAAAACATATTATTTTATTCAAGAACCAAATGTAGAGTACTCTTACTCTTATTTCGTTTGCTATAACTTATTACTGGGAATTGTACTTGTAAACAATTTTATTTTCTAGTTGTTTAATGTTGTAGTTTTCCTATTATTTGCTGCATTTTCTCATGGTCTACTTTGTAATTTGATAATCTCAATAATAATGATAGAGAACCCTTGTTATCACATTCCTATAGAATGGTTGAAGTATTCATTCTTCTTTTTATGCATGGAATATTTAAATAATTCCATGGTTTTCTAGTATTTTATAATACACTATTGTATATGGTAGTTTTTCTAGAAATCAAGATTATGTATGATAATGAAGAATTGCTTAAATATTTATTTTCTTAGGATTATAAATAGAATACAAATTTCTATGTTGAGATATCTATGAGTCATATCGTGACTATTTATCTTTTGTAATATGCATACATATATACCAATCCAATCCTATAGCATACACATAAACACAATTTATGTAGCTACATGCAATCATTAATCCTTGCATGAATAATAAAATACATCTATACGTATTCAATTATGTAGCATACACAAATTCTGTAGCTACATAAAATCCCTAAACTCCATTGAACAATAAACTACAACTATATAGATCAGATTCTGCATTGTAAAGAATTCAATATCTAACACAAATGACAAGAGATCTATGAAAATACACATCTGTAATCATGACGATGGAAAAAAAATTAATAACCATGTTCCACCCAACCGTAGATGAAAAAAAACCAATATTACTTGTCCTAATCACCCCTAGCATGACCACGACTTTATAAGGTAAAACTTAGCTTCAGTCCTTAGCCATTGTCTTTCTGTATCATTCAGAAAATCAGTTTTCTAACACCAGTTATGCTCATAACAATGAATAGTCATCTCCACAACATACTAAGAAATGTCCTACCTCACACATATGTTGTATATATTTCATTTTCCATTTCCTAGGACTTTTTCCATCCATTTCCCTCCTTGGGAAATTTGTAGATTTACAAATCCATGATTTTTAGGGGCTTCGAGTGATAAAACTCAACTTATGACACTTGTAAAAATCATCTCTGAGTTAAATCAAACATGTTACCCACTCATGGAGTCATAGCCAAATATTTTTAACCTAGTTGTTCCACCTATTTTCTATTATTTAATTTATTAAAATATTTGTCTCATACATGTGTCCATCAAAATAGGACAATTGGCAACTCAAACTCTTGCCCAACAGTCACAAAAATAATAATTACATGTCTTCATAATTTCAAATATGAATTTCCATAAATGGAAATTTATTTTCAAAGCAATAACATTAAAATATACTGTTTTAATATTTGAGGATGTCACATCCTCTCCCCCTTTAATATAAAATTGTCTTTAGTGTCAATCTTTTCTTCAAACCACCACTTGGAACAGATTTGGATAAGATTTCATCATTTCTTCTTCCAGCTCCCAAGTAGCCTCCTCAGGGATAAAGTGCTTCCATTGTACTTTTACCTAGGCGATGGCTCTGTTCTGAAGTACTGTTTCTTTCTTGTCTAGAATGCATAGAGGTTCTTCTTGGAACTTGCCTTATGATTCCACCTACACCATGTTCCAATCAATGATGTGAGTAGGATCATGAATATATATTTTTAATAATGAAACATGAAAAACATTATGAACTTTTAAGTTTGTAGGGAGTGCTACTTGGTATGCCATTGGTTCGATTCAAGTTACGACTTGAAATGGACCACAAAAATTTGGTGCCAACTTGGAATAGTTCCCTATTTTTAGGGAGCTCCTTGTTGCTTTGAATTTAAGGTACACATGTTCTCCAACATTATATTCCTGATGTCACATTTTCATATCTACATAGCGTTTTTGTTGATATTGTGCCACTTTTAAGTTCTGTTGCACCCTTTTAACCATCTGTTCCATTTCTTGGAGCATTTTGGTTCCAACCATAATTCTTTCAACCAAATTATCCCATCTAATCAGGGTTGTACATTTCCTTCCATATAAAATTTTGAAGGCACTCATCTTTGTTGATGCTTGATACCCATTATTGTATGTGAATTCAACTAAGTGTAGATATTCTTCCCACTTAGTTATTTTTTTTTCCTACGTACGTTCATAACATATCTTTGATAATCTGATTCATACGTTCTGTTTTCCCATCCGTTTGCAGATGGTATCTTGTGCTGAAATTCAGATTAGTACCCAAACCTACAAATAATTCCTTCCAAAAATTTGAGGTAAATTTAATGTCTCTATATGAAATCATCATCTTAGGAACCCCATGCAGTCTAAATACTTCTTTCATAAAAATTTCAGCGATATTAATTACTTTATAAGTAGATTTCACATGTATAAAGTGTGTAGACTTACTTAACTTATCAGTTACTACCATCATTGAATCATTTTGTATTTGAGTCTTAGGTAAACCTGTAATGAAGTCCATTGAAATAATTTCCCATTTACATACTGGTACAAGTAGAGGTTATGATGTAGGAGCATTTCTCCATCTCAGCATGCACCAACTAATTGACACGCATGGTGCACATTCAAGGAAGGAGAGGCACCACCCTCTCATTTTTTCCTAGAGAATCCAAGGCGTGATCCATACATTAATTGAAGAAAAGTTGGAAGAGCTAGATCATGATTTCACACAAGATGGAGATAAGGTCGCCATTAATAGGCTGACGATGAAATGGATCTACATCCGATTTGGAGTAGAATTTCCATCATTGTAATTTATCCTTTCGATGAGAATCAGGGATGGTGATTTGACACCATTAGTTAGTTTGCGGGGGAAGCTCATTTGAGCCCATCTTGTATAAATCATTGTAATGTATGCTTGATAGAGGTTAGATGATAGGTTACTGAAGCTAGGTAAAAATAATTGTAAGCCAAATTAGGAGGTTGATGAGAGCTGAGACTCAGTTGCAGCTCAGAGTCCACCATTGTAAATTTCCATTCCACCATTAATAGAAAAATAACAGTTTTTCCTGTTTTACATTTCTGTTCAATGGATGTCATTTGCATGCTTGTGAATTGTAGATGGATGTTAGGAATCATTTGCAGGGATAGAGATATAGTTTTCTATCCGTGAGTGTGTTAAGTTAAGTCTGGAACTCTAGGCTAAGTGCAAGGAGTGCGTGACAGAGATGGAAAACTATGTAAGCCGACACAAGGAGTGTGTATCTGAATTCAGTGGAGTCAGAAGAGAAGTTGCGAGGAGGGAACACCAGATTAATTTACAGACTTAGGGAGAAATTTCAAGGTAGTTAAGTCCCTTGAAAATAAAGATTGTGGGGAAAGAGGCACAGTTCAAAGTTGTTGAACACTTTGGAAAACTTTGCCAGGAGGACATCGAGCTTGCGTGAGCATACCCAGGAACTACACTACTGAAGGTGTAGAAGAATCCCATAATTTTTGAACATTCTGGTGAAGGAAGGCTTTGCAAGAAGTGCATCGACAAAGGAAAGGAGATGCCTTAAACCTTTTCGTAAGGATAAGGGAGAATTCGTTGAAGAACTGAGCCAAGTGCAAGGAGTGCACCTAAGGTGTTGTGAATTCACCTTATAAGCTCAGGAGGAAGGGTGAGAAGCTGCCAATATGGCACAAGAAGCTCACAGAGGAACTTGAAGCCTTGAAGATTTTCAAGCCGAGCAAAGTTGCGGGAGGGTTGCACATATTTCTGCAAGGAGTGTAGAAATCCTTCGAGAACAACCCAAGTCTCAAAACGAGAAGTTTTCACTAATTTTTCAAGGGATTCAAGGACTTGCCAAATTCGCGAAGACAGAGAAGTCACCCATCGCCAAGAAGGCGATAGGTGAAATAAGATCGAGAGGTTCGGGAGAAAGAAATTTGGGGGGTTTGTTAGAAGCATCCATAGGATCTTCACGAAGTTGTGAAGAGAGATTTCAATCCAGGTTGTTGGATATGGAAGGATGTGTGCTATAGGATCTTCACATCACTGATTCATGATTAGAAGAAGCAGATTTGAGAGGAGACAGGACTTGCAAATTCTAAACTCACGATTTGATCACATCCGTTGATCGCGAGAAGAACAAGGACCATAGATCGGGTCCTGAAACATTCACTTATTCGGAAATTGGGAAGACATAGAAAGAAACTCGTGAAAGTCTTGAAGTACGGTGTCGAAAATGGAGCTGGACCATGGTTGCAGTCCGTGGTCACATCAAGGGATGAAATTAACATCGAGAGCTAAGTTCGTTGGCGCAATAATTAAAAATGCTAAGGAGAGGGTCCGGAGGTGCCACATAGTGGGTGCCAAGGAAGTAGAAAGGGCCTGTGTCAAGTCAAACAAGGTTCCATTAGGAGCCTGACAAGTCATTCGACTCGACGACTTGATCGATCCTAGACCGGGAGGTCGTTCGATCCCAAAGGAGGGAAGGGGGTTGTCACTAGGTTGTAAAAGACCCGCTGGATGTTGATGTTCATCTTTGACCTATTAACAATCTAAGCATTTAGATAAGTACTCAACTATTTTAGATTTCATATTAGGCCAATAAAACTGTTTTCTTAAAGTTGTTATATTTTCTGGTATCCTGGATGACTAGAATAGGGATTTTTGTGCAACTCATTCAAGATCATCATCTTCAATTTAACAGAATTAGGTACATATAACCTATTTTTGAACCTTAACAATCCATTTTTATCGATACTGAAATCTGTACTATGAAAATTTCCCTCATTTTTCAGAAACTGATTTGTTGTTTTGATGTATTCTATATCGTTTATGCTTGCTGATTTAATTATGTGCTTGATATCATTTTCTGGTTTGCTGATGATTACTTCATATAACTCATTATTTCTCTAACTTAGCTCATCTGCAACTTTATTTTCCTTTCCTTTGGTGTGTCGAACTTCTAAATCAAATTCACTTAGAAAAGATAACCACCTCTCCTATCTTGCATTGAGATCCTATTGATTGAACAAGTGTTTCACACCATTTTTTTCTGTTAATAGAAATTTTCTTCCCATTAAATAATTCCACCACATTTTTAATGCGTGAATTACAACTGCTAAATCTAGAAAATGAGTTACATAGTTTCTTTCATGTTCCTTTAATTTGCATGATTCATAACAAATGACATTTCCATCCTTAGTCATTACTTCTTCTAATCCATCTTTACTTGCATCTACAAAAACTGTAAAATATTTATGGGGGTCAACCACTTTAAGTATTGGTGGTGTACTTAATAAACCTTTTAATTTATCAAAACTGTCTTGGCATTTTTGAGACCAAATAAATTTTGTCCCCTTTTTCTGCAATGATGCGATAGGATAGGTGATTTTGGAAAACCTTTTGATAAACCTCTGGCAATAACCGATAATCCCCATGAATGATCATATATCTGCGACGTCTTTAGGAATAGGCCATTCCATAATTTCTTTAATCTTTTCAGGGTTTACTGCAATACAGTCTTTCAATATCACATGTCCTACATATTGTATCTTTATTTGATAGAAATAAAATTTATCAAACTTAGCATATAATTTGTGCTCTCTTAGAGTCTCTAATAGTATTTTCAAATGATGTTCATGATCTTCTTCAGTTTTTTAATAGATTAAAATATCATCAATAAAAATCAGTACAAATTTATCCAAGTACTGGTTGAATATGTTGTTTATCAAACACATAAAAGTTGTTGGTGCATTAGTAAGTCCAAATGGAATCACTACAAACTCGTAATGTACGTGTTCTAAGCCTTGTTTTATTTACATATTCATATTTTATCCTGATTTGGTGATAACCAAATCTTACATCTAGTTTATAGAATATTTTTTCTCCTACAACATGGTCAAATAAATCATTGATCCTAGGTAGAGGGTATTTGTTTTTAATCGTCATTTTATTCAATTGATGATAGTCAATACATAATCTTAGCATTCCATCTTTCTTTTAACAAATAATACGGGAGCGCAGAGGGTGAAACACTTGGTCTAATGTATTCTTTATCTAACAGTTCCTGTAATTGAATTTTTAATTTTGTTAACTCAGGAACACTCATCTTGTAAGGTTCCTTTGATACTAGGGTAGATCTAGGTAGTAGATCAATAGGGAAATCTATTTATCTCCTTAGCGCTAATTCCAATATCTCTTCCACAAATACATCCTTAATCCCTGAAGAACTACAAAGTCTTCCAAACTTGGTTTGCTTTCTCTTTTTAGAATATTTGTTACTTTAATAGAATATATTTTTCAACCTTTACTAATACACTTTTTGAATTGCATTGCTGATATTTGTCTAACAAAAACTGGTTTTCAAATTCCTTCTACTATTCTTGCTATACCATTTTCATCCTTGTATACAAATGATTTTTCATAACAATTTAGTATTACTTTGTTATTTTCTAAGAATTCCATTCCAACAAGTATGTCATATGATCCTAAAGGTAATACATTCAAATTTATCTTTGTATTCAGACCACCTATATTCAGTTCACAATCATGAATGAATTATGCTACTTTTATTTTTGTGTATGTTGCTAACTGTACTAACCAAGATTTAGCATGATTACCTTATTTAGCTTGTTTGAGTCTAATAAAGTCAGGGTAGCATAACTTAAAATAGCTCGTAGTTCAATTAAAATAAATACTTTGTTGTTATGAATTTTACCTTCAATCTCCAGAATAGTGGATTGATGATCTGCTTGCTTGACATCCAAAGTTGTGTTGATTCTATGAATGTTTTTTCCTATATCTCCAACTGTTGAAGCTTCTTGTGTGTTCTGAATAGTTTTATTTGCAACATTCCTATAAGGACAATTTCTCAATAAATGTGGTTTTGCACATCCCCCACATGTCAATGGTTCTCTAGGATTATCATTTTCCTTCTTGAATCCTAGGTTAACTAACTTACTTCTCTGTATTTAAATGGTGAAGGTTTGAAACCTCTTTTTCCTCTGATTTAACTTTTCCCATTTCTTTTCTTTCCATGCTTTTGGATTTTTAGATCGTTATTTGTATTGATCATAAAATATCCTTGCTTTTCATAGTACTTTATTCAAGGTTTTTAGGTTATCAAACTCTATTCCATTCATGTATGACTGAGGTAAACAACTTAAAAACCTTTGAACTTTTACCTTTTCATCTTTATATAAGGTACAAATATCAATAATTCCAGAAATTTAGTGAGTAGATCCTCCATGGGCATATGTCCTAACTTCAGTTCATAGAACTCTTAAGTTTTTCTCTCATAATAACTTTTAGATAATTATTGTTTCTTGAAGTGCTTCTTGAAACATTCCCATTCCATCTTCTTTTCTTTTACTCCTTTGGATAATTTTAAGTCTTTCCACCATATGTTGGCTTTACTTTTTAGATTGTAAATAACCAATTTTACTTTCATATTACAAGAGTAGTTGTATATATGGAAGTATTTATTTATGTCGAGCAATCAAGATTCCGTCTCCTCACCGGTTATGGACTCACCGTCAAAATTTGAAGGTTTGTTTTTCTTAAAATATCCATCTAAATGGTCCATCTGTTTTCTTTTCCTTACTGTAGATGCTTTATTTTATGTCATGTGTGTGTCATTAGACGCGTTTTTTTCTCTTTCTATTTCATGGTAGAATATTTTGAGGACTTTTTACTAACTTCCTCGTCCACTTCATTATTCTTTGGACTCTTATTTATTGCTATGCTTCATAGCAATATCTCATTAATTTCCTTTTGATATTCTTGAGCTTTATTTAATTTTTCATTATCAACTTTGAATACCTATAATTCCATGATCAAATTCCTCGTCGTTTCCAACACCTGGGTGGTTGAACTTCCTTCACTGTGATGTTTTGGGTTTCTAGGAATCTCTTGATTATTGCTTCTTTTAGGTCTATCTTCTTCTCCATTCTTCACTATCTGTTTTACAAAACAATTTTGACACAGTCTGTCTGTAACAGTAAAATGTTGTTTGTTGGATTTTTTACTTAACAAAATAATTTTTTGTTGTTGCTCTCTGGCCTAAGTGTTGTAACCTACAACTTTGATACCACATGTAACATATCCAAATTTCCATATAATTTTGTTTTTGTTTGTTTAGGTTAAACATAAGGATATGTTCATCGCCATTACTTATCTTGACAATACATAATTAGATATGTCCTTGAAATATGAGAGTTATCGAATTCTCACCACTTGTTATCGTCTGTTTAATTAAATTAAGTACTATTATCACATGCGAACTTGGTTAACCAATGAAAGGTCCCCCTTCAAGTTTCTAAAAGAAATATAATATTATGTTCCTTTCAACAAACACACACATACTAGTATTTAAAGTATTGCTACTATGGAGAAACTCGATCATATAATATAAAAATAATGTAAAGGGGTTTTGTACAAAGATTAAACAATATACTAAGTTCGAGTGGTTACCTTGGTCTATCCAAATTTTGGTAAGGAAATTACTATGAAACCTTTTTAACTTGGACAATGGAAACTTGCAAGGGAAGGGGCACGTCTTAAATTTATGGATCAAGTACGTAATGGCCTGTCAAGCCAGGCTAAGAACTAATCCAATCACCCCAACTCTCTCACATCACATGTCTAGATGTAAGGAATTACATTTCTTGAGGTAACGTATGAGTTTATGGGATCGAGGTTTTTCATCACTTGAATCATATAGCTCTTTAACCATTTCCCATATTCATTATGTCACTTGTTTGTCTCGAAGGCTTTCCTCTGGTTGATAGAGAGATTTGATATTGTTGTTTCGTTCCAGGAATGTCTAAGGTTAAGACTTGTGGAAAACCTTAGAAGAACAAAGGTGTCAATCATGTTACGTCTCGTGCGTTCAGACTCATTCACAGGGAAGGATAACCGCAATTACACATACAACTCCATTTAGATTTGTCGCAAGAAATGGCAGTTTAGATTGTAGAAGTTTGTGGCAAGTCGCCATTACTCTTTTATTTCCTCGACATGGTAAATAATATCTATAGAGAGATTATACTATCTTGTTTTATTTGTTTGCAAGTAAAAGTGATTACTAGAGTTCTGGTATAGATGCTTTTACATTTTACAAGCTTGTCTCTCGTCCCTTTTGGTTGAGCTAGGCCATCATCCGAGATTTAACATGAGTCCTATTTAATAAGGTTTTTAAAAAATTACATTTTGTTTCTTCATTTATATATATATCATACTATGAATAGGTGTTGATTCTAGGTTAAATACTCTCATAAAAATGATACTTCTATCCTTTTGTGACATGTGGTATAGTAAAAATTTTCATTGGGTTAGTCTAAGAGAAACACTCCAAATCTGTTTAGTGTGAGTGGATTTTTATAAACGGTAGTTGTAATTCTACGTAAATCGAGACTTTAATGTTATATGATTGTATTCTTTCTTTCCCTGTGTGATTTGTAAGTTTTAAAAATGAATTTTCCAATGAATTTCTTCTTGTCCCAATGCAAAATGGGTCTTTCTGTAATCTTCTTCGTGTCTTTGTTAATTATAATAATTTCCCTTAATCATATGTTTTGTCTTTGTTTGAATTTGTTTCCTTGAACATTAAATTTCTTTTTAAAAATTAAGTGGAGTGAAACTAATGATAGGTCTCTCATGTGCAAGAGAACCCATCAGTTATTTCCTGGTCACCTCCTCCCTATGCAATCGTAGATTCTTCCAGGAGTTCAAAAAATCACGACCTTGTATTAAATCCATATCGAGTTTACACAAAAATGACTACATCCTTGTGAGGATAGGAAATACTGACAACTATCTCGACCAGAGTTTGCTTGGTGGGGAAAATATTAATTCACTCAAATTCATGAGATAAGTGTTTCAAATTTCTTTTACTTCTTAATTTTCTTGAAGTTTCCTATGCTTATTCTAAATTTCGACTTTGAAAAAATTCTCATATGAAATTCCTTTTGTCTTACAGGTGAGGAGGAGGAGTGCATTGCCACTTCCCTTCATCATTAATAATTCCCTTACTAAAGGTACTCATAATTCTTTTCTGGGAATGCATGTACTACATTTCATAACCTAGAAACTTTGTGATTGTTTAATCTATTTCGTGATTCATTAAGTGTTCTATATCCGGGGTTTAACTCTTGTAAGTTGAAGTTTACATTGATACAATATTTGGTGGTTTTTAAATAACTATCTCATTTATACTTATGATTAAACCCACATAGGCTTGCACATAAATGTTTATCCCCATAAATGTCTTGTATTACAACATTTCCTATATTTTGTTTTGTGTAAATAATATCAATTACTAGTCTGGGAATAAACTCTAGTATATAACTTAAACCAAGTATATTCACAACATATTCTTTTATTCAAGAACCAAATGTACTAGTCTCGGAATAAACTCTAGTATATAACTTAAACCAAGTATATTCACAACATATTCTTTTATTCAAGAACCAAATGTAGAGTACTCTTACTCCTATTGTGTCTTTTGTAACTTATTACTAGGAATTGTACTAGTAAATAGTTTTATTTTCTAGATGTTTAATGTTGTAGTTTTCCTATTATCTGTTGCATTTTCCCATGGTTTACTTTGTAAATTCCTAATCTCAATAATAATGATAGAGACCCCTTGTTCTCACATTCCTATAGAATGGTTGAAGTGTTCATTCTTCTTTTTATGCATGAAATATTTATATAATTCCATGATTGTCTAGTATTTTATAATACATTATTGTATATGGTAGTTTTTCTAAAAATTAAGATTATGTATGATAATGCAAAATTGCTTAAATATTTATTTTCTCAGGATTATAACTATAATATAAAATTCTCTGTTGAGTTATCTATGAGTCATAAGGTGACTATTTAACTTTTGTAATATGCATACATCTATACCAATCCAATCATGTAGCATACACATACATAGAATTTTTGTAGCTACATGCAATCATTAATCCCTTCATGAATAATAAAATACATCTATACAAATCCAATTCTATAGCATACACAAATTTTGCATCTACTTAAAATCCCTAAACTCCATTGAACAATAAACTACAACTATATAGATCAGATTACTGTAAACAATTCAATATTTAACATGAATGACAAGAGATCTATGAAAATACATATCTATAACCATGGTGTTGGAAAGAAAATGGAACATTCATGCTCCACCCATCCGTAGATACAAAAAAACCAATATTACTTGTCCTGACCATGACTCCATAAGGGCAAATTGAGCTTCACTCTTTAGCCATTGTCTTTTTGTACAGTTCATAAAATTAGTTGCCTAACCCCGTTTGTGCTCATAACAACAAATAGTCATATCCACATCATACTAAGTAATGTATTTCCTCACACATATGTTGTATATATTTCATTTTCCATTGCCTAGGAATTTTTCCATCCATTTTCCTCCTTGGGAAATTCACAACTTTACAAATCCCTAATTTTTAGGGGCTGCTAGTGACATAACTCAACTTTTGACACTTGTAAAAATCAGCTCCGAGTTAAATCAAACATGTTACCCACTCATGGAATCATAGTCAACTATTTTTAACCTGGTTGTTCCACCTATTTTCTAGTATTTAATTTATTAAAATATTTGTCTCATACATGTGTCCATCAAAGGAGGATAGTTGGCAAGTCAAACTCTTTCCCAACAATGAAAAAAATAATAATTACATGGATTCATAATTTCAAATACGAATTTCCATAAATGTAAATTTATTTTCAAATCAATAACATTAAAATAATTTGTTTTAATATTTGAGGATGTCATAAACAAAATCAGTGATTACTGATCGAGCAAAGCAGATAGACCGGCTTCATCATTTCACGGAATAAAAAAGACAGGTGTTAATATTTAAAAGACTATAATTCCTAAATTTTATGACCATGGTGCATATCAAACCAGAATGATATCAGTTGTGGACTATGAGAAAGGAAGATTAAATATAGCAGTTATGGAGACAAAGGAGCAGAAGAAGGTGATAAACATTTCGATTGATCTTAATGAAATCCATCATTAGATAAATTCGACCTACATAGAAAAACTACAGAAATGATAAGCATTGACTCTATGATAACCAATATTGGAATCACAAAGCTTCAATTCATAAATAAGAAGCTCAGGACCCAATTAAAAAATGAATCGTTAGCCACTATAGCTAGACAAATAAGAGTAGAATAGCGAGAACAATGGGTAATGGACCCAAGAGAAAACCCAAGAGATGAAGCATCCATACAAGAATTAATAAAAACCAAGGACATAGAGATCCAAGAATTGAAGAAAAGTATTAACATCCCAAGAATTGATCATGTACAAAATCCACAAATACAAGCAGTTTAAGAAGAAAAAGAAGAACTTTTGAAGAAAGTGATTCAGATGGAAGAAAAAAATGATTTATATTCCAAACATATTGAAATTATGAAGGGAGGATCTCATTTGTTATAGCCAATAGAATCATGTTATCCAATAATAGGATTTCCAAAGGCATTGGTAGGTTTAAATTTGAAGGGAGATGAAATTGATAAAATGAAGAAAACCATTGCAACACAAAATGAAGAAATCAAGGAAAAAGACAAAATTATTGAAGAATATAAAAACTAAAATCTAAATTGCTAATAGATATAGAGAAAATGAAGAACAAATTGATAGGAAAATCCTATCTAATAGGAGGAAGAAATATCATTTGGGATGAATTTTTCAGTTAAGTTGGCAAGCTTTGGAATTATTTCAAGATAATAGATGATGAAATGTTGTTAACAAATAAAGAAAATGAAATCATCCAGAAATCATTCCATGAATTGGGAACTAGACCTCAGGTTACTACTCATACCTTTAAATTCCTAAATTCTACTTCGTGTGAAATATTAGTGAGCAAAGGTGTCAGAGACAACACTGCAATGGTTATGGAAACATAAAAGGTCTTTACAAAAATTAACTTAATACAAAAATATCATAATAAATGCATTCTGGTGAAATTAAATGTTGAATCTTTCACAAACAAATTTGAGAATTTAGTTAAAATGGGATCCTTCAGCTTGGGATAAAAAGGGGAAAACATTTTCTTATGAAAATTACAGGAAATGATTGTTTTTTTTCAGAGAAAAAGAAGATAAATTTCAAATAATGGTTGATACTTTGAGAGGGAAGACCACTGACACATATTTATACATGATTTCCACGTTCTTTGGCAAATAAATTTTTTATTTTCAAATCCTCCCACATATGAAAAATACACAGAGTTGGATATCGCATTTATGCAGATGAATTCATTCAATTATCCTTTAAATGAAACTTTGAATCTTCTACTCCAACTGTTGGTAGGACGAGTCATCAAATGTAGTTGAAGAAAATCAGGATTTGTCTCCTCCAAATAGCCTATTTTCTAGGAGTCAAATATTTTTTTGTATTCGAATAAGCCTAATAAAAGGGATCAAATAAAAATTTTGGTTTCGACCTTACTTGAATAAATGTGAATGAGAACTCAATACTTAAATGAGATTTTTTTGGAGGTTTGACTACAAATCTTTAATAAAAATTCTGCAAGTTTCGAAGATTCAAAATTCTATGTTTCAATCTATGTGATCCTTTTCTTGATGTTATTTGCATACTTATAAATTCCTCTTGAACGTGTCTATTTCCATGAATATGATGATTTAGTTCAAAAACTACCATCATTAACTGCAAAAGGCATCTTTAAAAGTTACAGATTTATTCAAATATATTGTGAGTATTAAGAAGACTTGTTCTTAAATTTCACTATTCCTTTTTGAATAGAAACAAAGTATTATTTTCTATTCAAATTTTATCCTAGTTTAAAGAAATATTCGATAATCATTTCTTAGTTATGAAATTTAAGTAATATTTACAAGGATACATTACTTCATTGTTCAATTTTGTTTTCCTTTATTCCTTCTTTGATCCTCTTAAAAATTTAATTGTTTGAAACATAGAAAGATTTTCCTTCCAATATTGATGGAAATATCATGTTGGAATTGATGTCAACATAAAGAAAAGAAGTACCATAGTGGAGTATGACATGGAAATGAAGTAAAATATACATGAATAAAGAGTTACAAGAACACAATGGACTACCATAATATAAGGGATTGCCTAGTCGAGTACTTTGAAAGATAAAAGAATGAGACAATTTCAATTATTGCACTGGTCAAGTTGAGTTGTCCTGGTGAATTTATATCCGGTTGATACAATATCGTCATGAACAAAATGAATAATGGTGAGTCTCCCTCTTGAATACTTTCTCGTGCACTATAATTTTAGAGTGTAGTCGAAGGGAAACTTGTTGATGCAGCACCAAGAACCATTGAGTCTGTTAGATCAACATGGTAGTCGATATTTCGTAGAAAGTTTTGGTCATAATTCTTTCCAGGACGAAGTTGGACGACTCTTCAAACCCAAACAATTTCCAGCAGCCACAAATGGTTAGATCCACTCAAGAAGTCAATTGTTGAATACATTGTCATTGATATCAAAGGTTAGTAAGTGATCAAATATAAATATGATTTTAATAAAAGAGGATTAAATATGAAAGTGGAATAAAGAAAAAAGTAAAAGTGAAATTGGATTAAAGATAAAGGTAAAAGTGAAAGTGGAGTTAAAGAAAAAGGGTAAAAGTGAAAGAGCACATGGTGTTTGCAAACTATGGTGTTATTTACCCATGGTAAGGTAAAACCTAAATTAAATCATGATAGTCAATATTTATTGACCCAATTGAAAATGTGACTAAATGATCTAAAAGGCACAATGGTTCATTGGAATTATATTAATTAAAATAGTATGGTTACTATGTTATATTGAAAATGAACATACTTATAATGAAGAGATACATTTCTATATTGAAGAGGTGCAATTGTTCAATTGTACATGACCATTGGAAGACTATATAAACAAAAATTCTTGTTGAAAGAGGGTGTGTCTCTGGGCTTGAAATATAAGTCAATAATAGTGTAAGAGACTAAGAAAGTAAATGAAGATATGCAGTTGAATCAAAGAAGATTATCAAGATTTGAAGATTGAAGTACTTATCATAAAAATGGAGGTTGGGTAGTGCTAGGAAAGGTTGGATATTGCAAAGGAGGATGTAGCCTCCTTCTAGTTGAAT
>JASDQU011245766.1:7705-20603 GCA_032191745.1 Picea mariana | reverse complement strand
CAAACCGTGCCAACACGGAAGTCTATAATGTTGTCACTTCTGCTGATCAATTATTAATAGAAATACTCCTTTCCCGTCCTATTGGTATCGTGCAAATATATGATTATTATCCATGGGCATATTTGTAATGTTTATTAATGGATTATGTTATCTAATGTGCTAACCCCTTTATACTATCACCATGTACTTGCTATTCTTGTATGTTAAGAACTTATTGCAGGTATAAAACTTTGGGTCAAAGTGCTCAATGGTGGAACATCATCGAAAGTTGGATCGAGGTAAGCCTCTTTCTTATCTTTCACATTAGTTTATATAACATACAATGGAATTGAGTTGATTTCTACAGTCATACCTGTCTGTTGTGGTTTACCCTTGGCCATAGAGAGTTTTTCCCTTGTAACAGTGGATCCAAGGAAGATTGAAGCCATTAGAGGATGGCCAACACATAGGAATGTTTCAGAAATTATATCATTTATGGGATTAGCGAACTACTACAGGAGTTTTATAGAAATATTCTCTAAGATTTCTCATCCCATCACTTCTTTTCAAAAGAAGGGAATTAAGTTTGAATGGACAATAGAGTGTGATTTTTGTTTTTTAATTTGTTGAAAGAATTACTTACTATTGTACCCATTTTAAAGATTGTTGACTCAAATGAGAATTATTTAGTATGTACGGATGCATGCATGGAAGGACTTGGTGGAGTCCTGACTCAAAATGGGCATTTCATTAGCTATGAGTTTATAAAGCTTAAAGAACATGAGATAAATTATGCCACACATGATTTGGAGTTTGATGCCATAGTTCATGCATTGAATATGTGGAGGCATTTGAATTAAGAACATACCATAGTGGTTTGAAATATCTTTTTGAGAAACCAACTTTAGATGTCAGGAAGACAAGAAAGCTAGAATTTTTAAGTGAACACGATTTTTAAATCAAGCATATCAAAAGAAAAGAAAAGAAATTTGTTGATGCACTCATCAGGAGAATACATATCATGCATGATACAACCATTAGTATGCATCAATCATATTTAAAGAGAAGATTTTTAAATGTTGTTGTTACAGACCAACATTACCGACAGGTAAAAGAGAGTTTACAACAAGAGAATGTACAACATAAATTAAAAGGGTATGAGATTAAAAAGGATGGATTTCTTATGCATAAAAATAGAAATTATGTTCCTAGTTCCGAAGAACTTAGGAATTTGGTATTAAAGGAAATGAATAATGTTCCATATGTTGTACATCCTGATTACCAAAAAAAAAATTGCAGCAGTAAGAAGCCAATTCTTTTGGCCTATGATGAAGCATGATGTTTTTTATTACATTGCCAGAAGCATGGAATGTCAGAGAGTTAAGTTGAGCATAGACACCCAACGGGTTTGCTACAACCATTACCAATTCCAGAGAAGGAATGGGAAGTGGTAACCATTGATTTTATAACTAATTTTCCCAAGACAACAAGGCAACATGATTTAATAATGGTAGTGGTAGATAAATTGACAAAGTATGCTCATTTTGTCCCTATAAAAATGACACATGCAACAACTAATATTGCATAAATTTACATGAGGGATATTGATAGGTTGCATGGGATACCTAAGGCAATTGTTTCTGATAGAGATACAAAGTTTACTTAAAATTTATGGAGGGGATTGTTTAAAGGATTTGGTACAAATCTGAATTTTAGCACAACATACCATCCATAGTCACATGGGAAGACAAAGAGAGTCAACCAAGTAATTGAAGACATGTTGAGAATGTATGTGATGGATAAGTTATCTAAGTGGTAGGATTAATTTCATTTGGTTGAGTTTTCCTATAATAATGGGTATCAAGATTCCTTGAAGATAGTCCCATTTGAATCTTTGTATGGTATAAAATACAATACTCCAGTGAGTTGGGAAAACCCAACATACAGAGTGGTACTTGGGCCAGAATTTCTCAAGGATATGGAAGACTAGATAGTTACAATTAAGAAGAACTTGAAGGTAGCACAAGATAGACAGAAGAGTTATGTAGATAAGAATGGGAAAACTAGAGAATTTAAAGTGGGAGAGCATTTTCTTTTGAAAGTGAATCCCAAGAAGAGATCATTGAAGTTGGAAAGTTGTACAAAGATAACAACCAAATTATGTGGTCAATTTGAGATATTGGATAAAATAGGGCCAATTGCATACATTCTTGCATTTTCTGCTTCCATGAATGTGCATAATGTATTTCATGTCTCTTTGCTAAAAAATTATGTACATTATTCTAACCATATTATTGATTGGAATTTGTTTCAGGTAGATCTAAAAGGAGACTTTCATGTCCATCTAGTGCACATATTGGATAGAAAAGACAAAATGATATGGAATCGAGTCATAGAACAAGTAAACGTTTAGCGGACCTACTGCAGACCTGAAGATGCTACTTGGGAGCATGAATATTCCATGTGAGCAGAGTACTCGCAACTTTTTGAAGAATTTTGAAATTTTGATTTATGTTCTGTATATGCACTGAGGACAGTGCAAAAATAAGGAGGGGAATTTAATACCCTGGTTTTGAGTCCCTATATTAAACAATGTATTTTATTTTATTTTATGAAAGTCCGAAGAATCCCAAACAATTAAAAAAGGTCAGAGTGCCTATGAAATGTAATGCTTTGATCATTATTAATAATAAAATACATCGTTGGCTGCAAGACGAACAAGGAAAAGAGTTATTGGGGGATATGATTCCATGAGGGAGGGGAGATTAAGGGGATAAGTATTTTTTTATATTTTATTTACCCATAATTATTTTAATTAAGATAAGTGGTTACATGAGCTTCTTGGGGGAGGCCATGTGGTTCTTGATTTCCAAGTAAATATATAAACCCATCTTTGGGTTGTTTAAAGGTTCACACTCTTCATTCTATCTACTCTCTCCATTCACTTTTTTTCTCATTGTTCCTCATTCATTCCTGATCTTGGTTTGGGAAGGAAAAATGAATTATTGGGAAAGAAGTCATTATTGGTTGGCTGTAGTGATTGCTAGTGTATTCCAAACATGGATTGGTGCTTGCATGCCTAAGATGCTTTGGCATGTGTTAAATTTTTTTCACAACTACAAATCCTGAGAGTCCCAGCATGAATATTCTTGACCAGATGCAATAGAGCCCTGGAAAGAGGTGGATAGTCTAAGGGAATGCATGGTAGTAAAAGGGGTCCATTTTCTTTGGGTGGTATAGGATATAGAGAAGAGAGTTGGTGTACTTTGGATTTTTGTGAGTTGAGAAACCTATGAGAGCTTGAGTGATGACTGGTTTGGGAAGCCGAGTATCATCCTAGAACCTGTACTTGTGGATTCATAGCCTTGGATCATGGATGACATTTTTTTTGAGACTTGAAGCAACAATGTATATGGTTGGGTGGAACATCCTTGGTTTCCAGCCAATTGGTGATTGAATTTGTTTAAGATAAGTGCTTTCTCTCATGGTTTCATTTTCTTGTATATTTATTTCCATTGTGTATTAATTATTATCTATGGAATTCTTATTTATAATATGCATTCTTGCTAGTTATTACTATATATATATATATATTATGTTGTATCATGAATCTTGATTACTGCATGAGAGTCTTTCATGCTTCTTTATTAACTAACATTTGTTATCAAAATTTGAAATCAGTTTTGAAGTGCATTTTTGGAGTAGTGTGGCCAACCTGCGGGTGGTTGGGTACATTAAAATATGGAATATGCCTAGATTACTTCAAATATCCTCACAAATCACTCTAACAACTCTAACATGGAAACTTTTATATGTGATATTCACACACACACACACACACACACATTGTTAGGATATTTAGACACTTAGGAGTTAGTTAAAATCAACTTGGTCTAATGTGTTGTTAGGTTAAAGTGTGTTTCTATAGTATGCATTTGTAATCCGATGGTCATGATATGTTCCCAACATAGAGTGATTTGATGGCTCATATTCTCCTCAATCTTAACAACTACATTGATTCGTGGCTTAGCACCCGATTGTTCCATGATCAATATTTAAAGATAATGGATATTCATTTGTCAATGATAAATTGTGAGAAATATCTGTAACACATTTTATTTTTCATTTATAAATTGCTCCAAGTGGTCACATTGGTTGGGACTGTGGATGTTTCCCTACATAGGTTTTACCACGTAAAAACATCAATGTGTTGATATTTGATATAATTGCGTGGTTGGTTACTAAAGGTGTTCATCCTCTATTGGAATACCTCTGTTGTCAAACATGGTATCGGAGCACATTTGAAGACTTGTTCATGTTGTAGATCGAGATTGTGACGTTGTGTTTTTTCATTTATGGTTTCTTCTGTTTTTGTACATTATTGAGTTGAGAAGACTATTCCATTGCATCTAGAGCACTCATTTCAATTAGTAACACTTTTCATTTCACTCTAAAAGGTTTATGTTTTCCCACGATACAACCATTTTAGTCATATCTAGAGGTATAAATCCCGAATACACCCCTTTTAATTTTTTACAGAGATAATATTGTGGTATTATATTTCATTTTTTTTAATGTTTTTGGGTTTTTAATCTTTCCGTTCTATGCATGGTATTTTCCATGTTCTCTGTATGATCTCGGAAAATAAAAATAGAAAATAATTTTTTTTCTTGTCTACGTGTGCTCTTTGTCGTGCACTCTGTGCGATCTCGTTAAATCATAAATAGAGAGAAAACTTTCATTTTTCGAGTAATCTAACCAATATCTAACCCTTGTTGTCAAGAAGCAATTTTTTTTTTTTTTTTTGTGTGAATGCATGAAAATATTTTTTTATTGAGCATGCACTCCAAGACTTTCTTCCACAACAACAACCACAACAACACACCCAATCCTTATTTTTAAGATTATAATGTATTTTGTGCTAGTTCACTTGGTTAAAAGTTGTTTTACTAAGAGGTCATGAGTTTGAGTCACTTTTTTGTTACTTTTTTGAAAAAGTTCATGCATTCATTGCAAAGTACAATTCACTTAATTATAAAAGTGAATCAGTATTAAATAACTTTAGTATGCTATTTTAAGTTATTTGTTTTACATGCAACTTTCATTTATAAATTAATTTCATTGTAAAATTGATTCTCACTTATTCTATAAAAGTGAGTCACTTCATAAGTAACTTTTTTAAAAGTGATCTTATAAGAAAAGTTAAATAAGGAGGAGAATCACCACATGGACAAACTTCTACTTGTCACATGCCTCTTTTGTTACTGTTTATTATTTTTTTCCAAAACAATATAACTTTCACATCTGAAGTCCATTTTTAGTGCCGTTTAAAAAAAAAAAAAACCTATTTTTCAAGAGATTTCCAACCAGACCATTAGTTTCAAATTTTAAATCCATATTCTTTGCATATTTAATATGTCTTGTCCTAGTGATATTTTTCTTACAAGTACCAACTACTTCTCATGGAAATCTCATATGGATGATGTATTAAGAAGTAAAGGACAATACCAAATTACCTTGGGAAAATAAAAACAACCTGTTGATGATGACAAGTATGCAAAATGGGATAATGGGAATTATGAAGCACATGGACTAATTAGAATGTACATCTCTCCTTATTTAAGGTTTCACCTTCAAGGAATTGAGGGTCCAGATAAAGCTGGGGAAAAAACTTGAAGTTGTGTTTGGCAAACATAATATTATTAGAGCACACTAGTTGGAAAATTAGTCAATGAATTTAATTACAAATTGTTTTCTTTGCATTGAAGATTACTTATCTAAGTCCAAAACACTTAGAATTTTGTGTATAGAATGCCAACTAGATCTAAAGGAAGATCGATGTATATATGATATTCTTTCTAATTTCAGTAGTTTGTTTTTGTACCTACCTTTTATGACACTAGAGAAGATATAGGGAGTGCTTATAAAAAACCCTCTCTTGAGTCTTTTTCTGATGCTCTTATTTGAGAGTAAGACAATATTGTGCAACTTGGATTAATTAGCACTGTAGATACATCCAACAAAGTCTTAGTGGTCCAAAAAAAAGATAAATAAAAGAATCCGAAGAAGAAACATCCTTGCCACAACTACAAGCAAAAAAAGAGTCCCAAACCATCTCCGCTAACTTTTGCTCTTGATGGTGACAAAGGCACAAAATCCAAAAGTAAGAATACTGGTAATAGACGTTGCAAATATTTTGGGAAAGATGGTCACGTGGAGTCTAAATGTTTTAAAAAAATGGAAGCCTTAGAAGCAGCGATGAAGAAGCATAACATTAGTATTGATTCTTATTCTTCTTCTCACAGAGATGCACTTTATACTCTTGGTTTCTCCTCCAATGCAACTTCTACTTCTTCTTCTGAAGAGTGGCTTATTGATTCTAGAGAATATTATCATATTGATAAGGATAAAACCATATTTTCTGCTATAAATGAATGTAACACCAAGAAAATATTTGTTGGTGATTATAAATCTCTTAGTGTTGTAGGTTATAGAACAATTCAAGTAGATAATGGTAATTTCAATGATGTATTATGTCTTCCAAGTCTTTTCTACAACCTTCTATCAATATATCAAATCACTCATTCAGGTGAAGGTAAAATCGTAGACTTTTCACCTCACCAAGTTGTAATTAAGGACTTAAAATATCCTAAGCATGTCCTTGCAATTGGAATTTCTCATGATATTACTAGGTTGTACAAGTTTGACAACTTTGGGTGATCATATTTGTTGGACATTAGGTTCAGTGCTTCCCGCAAGTTTTGTGACATGGGTTAACCCCATCTCGTGGATCCTAACTCTGACGATTGTGGTGGAGACTAACACCTATGGGTTTTAGTGTAATGATAATATTAGTCCAACAAACAATATCAGAGTGATAGGTCTTGAGTTCAAAACTCGCTCGACACGCGCTAGGGAGGAGATTGTTGGACATTGGGTTCAACGATTCCTGCAAGTTTCACGACATGGGTTAACCCCCTCTTGTGTATCCCAACTTCGTCGATTTTGGTGGAGACTAATGCCTACGAGTTTTGGTATAACAACAATCATCATCCAACAAAGTTGAGTCTCCATTTATATTTTAGGGAGGAAGGAAGGGGAAAGGAAAGGGGGTTGGATCCTTCTTCCAGTTGGTGCTGGAAAATATAGGGAATCACAGCTTCCTCCAGGTTGGAGCCTATAAAATAGGGGTTTGGAGCCTCCTTCCAGTTGGAGCTGGAGAATATAGGGATTCATATATTCCTTCAAGTTGGAGCTTGTAAATCAAGGGGTTGGAGCTTCCTTCTAGTTGGAGCTAGAGAATTTAAGGAGTTGTAATTTCCTTTAGGTTGGAGCCTGTAAACATGGGGTTGAATCCTCCTTCTAATTGGTGTTGGGGAATTTTGGAAGTTGGTGCTTCCTATGAATGTAAGATTCTAATATATAAGAAAGCATTATGTGGTTTTCTCCCATTTGGATTTCCACGTAAAAAATATCTTGTGCATTGTGTATGATGTGAAGCATTGTTGAATGGTACTATTTATGGTACTAATATATAAGAAAGCATTATGTGGTTTTCTCCCATTTGGATTTCCACGTAAAAAATATCTTGTGCATTGTGTATGATGTGAAGCATTGTTGAATGGTACTATTTATGGTTATATGTTTATGGCATGTTAAATGTAATCATAAGTGAATGGGATTGTTGAAAAGTTAATGTTTACATGTTGTGGTTAAAAATGGTAAAACATGATCAATATTAATTCACCCCCCCCCTCTTATTATTGGTGAAGATTCAATTGGTATCAGAACAGGTCCTTCAGAATCAGTCTAATAACTAAAATATAGATCATGGGTTACAAAGATAATGGAACGAAAATATTTTATGGTCAAAATTATGAGATATGGATCTCAATAATGAAGGTATTTTTAGAGGCACAAGGGTATGATGTTTGGTACTCAGTTGTTATAGGATATACCACTTCAAATAAACCTTTGAATACTGCAACCAAGAAGGAATTAAAAAGGAACAGAAAAATAGAAGTGGATGTTATCCTAGATGGATTATCCGATTCAGTAAAATTCAAAGTGGGAAAATGTTCACCAGCCAAAGAGATTTTGGATAAGCTACATAATCTCTACTTTAAGGAATCTCCTCTTATCACAAAGACAAAACATGTTGATCAAGATAAAGAAGATGCTGAGATAGAATAAGAAGAAAGAAGCTCATCATGTCAGACAAATTCAAAAGATTATGAAGAATAAGGTAAAGTGGATCTTGAGGCAGAGCTAATCATCGCTTTGAGTGAGGTAAAAAGAGAAAGGAAGAAAAAAAGTATCTCAAGGAAGAATTGATCAATCCAAAGGAGGGTTCTCATAATCTGAACAAAAAATCTGAAGAAGTCCAACAAATTATTATAAATCTAAAGGTCTAGTTGGAAGAAGCCATAGTAATTGAAGAAACACTGAGAAATCAGTTGGAAGAAAAGAAATATCTGGAAGCCAAAATAGTATTACTAAGAAAGGAAGTAGAGAAGAGAGAAGAAATTTTTACAAGTCATCTAAAGGAAAGATATGAGGACTTAAACAATCTTGAAACTGAATTTAGTTAACAAGAAAGAAGACTTGAAGAAGAAATCATCTCCTTAAAAGCCAAACTTGAAAAAGCCAAGAGGACAGAAGAAGTAATGAATATTTAGATGATGTAAAAAGAAGAATATTGTGAGAAGCTTGAGGAAGAAGTCATCACATTAAGAGTTGAAGTTTTCAAACTCAACAAAAAATTGAAGAGATCTTAAGTACTAAAAGATATTCTCAGATGTCAAAGGTCAATATATAATAAAGTAGGTTTGGAATACATTGGTGAAGCCTCATGCAAGAGCATTTAAGAGAGAGGAAGCTCCACACAACCATCAATGAAATTTAAAGAGAATTGTTCCAGGTTGTTGGAAAGGAATAATGAAGAGAAGGTTAAGAGCTATGCAGACATTATCGAAGGAAGGAATCATGTTAAAAGAGAGTCAAAGAGGAATGAATTCAAAAGAGATGTATCTCCAAGAAGACCTTCTACCCCCAAGCATCAAATAAACTTCAAAAGGACTACATCAAAAAGAGGATCATTCACTCCCAAGTATCAAAGTTTCTTTCCAGGTTATTGTTTTACTTGTAATAACTTTGGACATGAATTGTACATTGTAGAGCATATGGAATAATTTTTCAAGAAAGAGATATTTATGTGTCCCCATACAATATTGAATGTTATGAATGACACAACTATGGACACATAGATTATGCTTATAGAAGCATGATGGATCCTTCTGTGAAAGACAAAACTGATATTAGGTACAAGAAAATTTGGAGAAGGAAAGAAAAACAAGAAGAACAAGTGAATGAAAAACTTTCAGAGATCACACTCATAGGATTTATAGATTTTTGATATCATGATGAATCTACAAGTAAATAGGAATATGTTAGAATTCATAATGACGATCCTACAACAAAGCATGATTATATATTGTTCTAAGCCACCCATCTTGGAGACTCCCAGTAAAGGTGAATGTTGAAGAGGGGGACTCTAAGAACCAACTATTATAGATTGGAGAACTATATTAAGTGTTTTCAATTTTTGGCAAAGAAGAATGTCAAATGACATATTGATTGATTAAGGAGTAGTTTTTGGAACACATCCCCATGCATATTCAAGAATGTGTACATGTTGTGGGTATGTAGAGTTTGATTAGTGCACATATTTGTTTCATATTGAGAGGAAGGAACATGTGGTAATCAATTGCAACATATTTGAAGAATCTCTCAGTGAAGTTGGATATTAGTCAACATTGTGTACAGTTGAGTAGTAGAGTCAAGAGTCATAGACACTTTTTGTGACACTTGGACATAAATGAATTCATGAGATATTCAACAGGTATAGAAGATAATACTTGACATGAACCCAAAAGGAAACATGAAAGTGGATGAAAACATGAGATCAAAAGGAATTTCAGAAAGGAATATAGATTCATTGTAAAGCATATGACTTGGAAGAAAATCCTATTGACAGGTGGAACCAACTAGTCACGATAAGGAAAAAAGTGAAAGGCACAACAAGACAGGGGTTGAGAAACCCTAAGGAGGAGTTATACTATCAAGAGAAGATTTTTGAATGATTATTTCATTGATGTCATCGCAATGAAGATAAAAATCCATGAAGGAACCTTAACATGAATGATTTTAATACACGTCAGTAGATTACAACAAAAAGAAGTACCAATGGAAAAAAAACACCGAAAGTGATCTGAAAATAGAAGGCTGGCTTGTTATGCTATGCAAGCACCCTCTACTTCATAAAAATAAACTTTACAGGACCTTGCTTCATGTGTTAAAATATGCAAGATAAAATTATGTGCCAAGTTTATGCTTCTTCCTTTAAATGTTCATGTGTGAGAAAATGTTCTTTTAAATGGTTAAATATGTACTTTAAATAAATACATAGCGACACAACTTGCAGAAAATAAACCATCAAACTCACAACAAGAACAACATGATAAAGGAGTTCACCCCTCTCCGAGCTACATCTCCTTGAGCCTCCATTAATGGACTTGGCTCTCTGGAATTAATTTGTAAAAAATTCTTTTACAAGATGCTGATCAACTCCAATGGAAAAAAAAACTATACCATTGGGATCAGAACACATAAAAACCCCAAAAATGACTAATAAAACTCTGAAAACGGATCATGGCTCATCCGGGTATGACCTCTTCTACATGTGGCCTTAAGCTTCCCTGAGCTTCATTATGGAAAAAACACTTGTAAAAGTCCTCAAAATCCTCTGAAACCTGTCCCAATGTGTTCAGAGCATAACAATTAGCTAAAAATGATTATTCAATCAAAAAAAAACAAACATAGGCTCACCAAAACATGTCCTCAATCAATGAGGGCTTCAAGCTCCCTGGAGCTTGCTGAAACTTCAATGGCTAAAAACCTGCAAAATAAGTTTTCAAATGGCCTTGATAATAGTGCCAATGGATTCAAGACGTCTAAAAACCCCTAGCTAGGCTTTTAAGGCACCTCAATCGGCCAAAAAATGAGAAAGATAGGCCTCCTGCCATCCTCTTCCTTTAAGCTTGCTGACTCTGGTTCGCCAAAATGCACCTTTGTGTGCTTGAACCCAGAACACGCTCCAAAACGCGCGTTTAAACCCAGCACACGTGCATAACCGAAAAACTGGCTAAACTGTCAAATGGTTAGCAGAACTAAAACCCCCAACCGCCAAGGTCGTGGTCATGTGGTCTTCCATAAGACTGTGCACTCAAACAAAAAGGGTTGAGTTTTTTTTTTGAACCAATGGTTGCATGCCACTTGTCGGGTGCATGTTTAAACCGTTGGAAAAACCAATCCGCACGCACTTTAAAGTGTGGTCATATGGATTAAAATACATGCGACCGGGGCTTTGAATATGGTTCAAAACTCCTACGTGCTCTGTGTATAAACCAATGGACATATATCAAAACGCATGTGACTGGGGCTGGGGCTAAGCCCCAGCCCGGACGCGTCCCATATAATATTTCAATACAATTTATATAAAATAAAACACATTTGATATATAAGGACCACCGTGTGGGCTAGTGGTAGCCCACACACTACCAAAGCGCAGAGCCATAGGGGGAGGTCTGGGGTTCAATCCCCACGGACTCCATAAATTTTTGACCAACCATTGCCAAAAACAGGGTGCCACATGGCAGCCCATGACTGGGCCACGTGGCACCATACCATTGACTAAAAATGATGCCACATGTCACATCACAATTCGACCAACATATGCTAATAAAATACTACCACATCAGCATATGCCAACACAGCTCTGCCATGTCACCTCTGCCACGTCAGCGTACGACCTCTACCACGTCAGACTGTATGGACTACACAGTCAGCGTCCCTTTTTTTACCTGTTTGACGATTCGAACAAATCGCTATATCTCTCGCTCCTGACATTCGTTTGAGATGAAACAAGTTGCGTTGGGTTCGTGATGACGAGGGCTACGGTCTCATTTTTTTGAGGCAATTCTGAGAACGTTGATTTTGGGGCTAAACTTTGACCCCTGGTCCAGATTTTGATCATACCTTCCCACTGAAAGGATTTTGGACCCACAAAAGCTTATGATTATCTATCTAAGCTTCAATACTCTTCTGCTTTCAAGTTCTATCAACCGATTCTACTTGAAATGTCTTTTAGACAACCACCTGTATACTTTGACATGCCGTGCACTGCAACTGACTATGTCCCTCAACCACTGTTCTCTGGATGCTGCTGACCCACTGTTCCCTTTGTGCTTGGAAGACTGCCAACCTTCCCACTGAGAATCAAGTCCCTCTTGTGAACTCTTTGGCATCAAAACAATCAGTTCTCCAATGGCTGCAAAAACTTTCCTGCGACATCTTGTCACAAGCCAAGAAAACCATCAATCTTGAAAACAAATTTATACAAGACTGAAAAATGATGCCAACAAAGTCTTTTTTCTCTTCAAGAAAATGGTCGCATCTTGTACTTCATCAAAGCACATGGTGTTTTCCTGCATCTTGGTGTACTCAAAATCAACTTACAAATCAACAAACACCATCGACTAAACACAAGTTGAAAAACACGATCGACACACATAGTCGTCAGAGAATCATTGACACCAGTCGAGACTCATTTGAAACATCTCAACCTTCCCAATCTGACAAGTTGACATACATGATACATAATCATGTTACAATCATGAATCATTCATGATGAACCATCACCAGGTTCACTGCTTACACATACACAAAAACAAATGCATGTGCATGACTCTTCAACTCTCCTTCCAGTACAAACATAAGTACATAAACCTCGAAACATGTGGGTACATAAGAGTTGAAATGAAAAAGATAAATGGCTGCAACAAGTGAACATCATATCCAT
>JASDQU011245764.1:0-21973 GCA_032191745.1 Picea mariana | reverse complement strand
AGTCGAGACCGGCCACTGCTCCTTGATCCTGATCCTGGGATCCTCCTCTTCTTTTTTCCTCCAACTGCTTTGCGTTAATTCTACTTAGGCTTGAGGAAAGGCTAAAGGGTTGGGACAAATTGATTCGGCAAATGGGCAGAGTTTCTTCGCTATAATTTTCCTCCTCCAAATAGTACCCCTACCCCTTCTTTTATAGGCTAGAAGGAGCTAGGGTTTTGGACAAACTCTCGGCCATGCATGGCTGGGATTTTCATTTAACTGACCCATATCTTTTTGTCCCGTCGGCAACTTTCCTATTTTTGAGTTTTGTTAGGTAAACGCGGGCTGTAGTAGGCCTGCCAGCATTCAAACGCATGCAGTAGTGGGTTAGGGTGCGTGTGTCTTTACTTAAGAGGATTTTCAAAGAGGTTGTTCAACAGATGTCTTGGCAATGAAAGGATATGAGTTGGCCTGATGCTAGGTAAGCATGTGTGGTGCAATTTAGGGTTATAACAGACACTACCTGGTTTCTTCCTACAATTATTCTACTCTCTCCCAAATCATTTGTCAAACTTAACCATTTTTTCTTGCAGTTAAGTATCACATCATGAGATTGTAACCAATCCATATCGATCAGTATATCATAAGACCCCAAGATTGTAACATATAGTTTTACGGTTTTCATGAAGTCACCTAAGTTAATGTTACAGTACTTCACCTTTCTTCGAACCTTTTTCTTGGCACCCAATTCCATTTCCACATGTCTAAACTCATCTTGTTTAATTTCCTTTACCTTAATTCTTTTAAGTGGAGCACTAGATATTGGTCGATGATCATATCAAAATAGCTCCTGGATTATCAAAATACTAAAATGTTGGTCGACGGTCATACCTGACGTCTCGAGCACAGTGGAATGATGCTCGACCTGATGGTTATTCACCACTGCATGTATCTTGTGGGCCTTGCCCAAATCACCAACTGTCATAGGTCTTGATGATCTATATTCTCTTGCCTTATCAATAGAAAAATATCTCTAGTAATATAGCTCTCCACATTTCAAACATCCATTCTTTGGTTCAATGCTCCTAGTCCGAGAAGTAGAAACTTTTGACCTAGGAATATGCTGTGATGGTCTTTTCTGCAAACCAGGTCTAAAATGTTGTTTTTATTGCGGATGACGCTTCTACTGCTATTGTTGTGGTGCTCTGTAGGGAGTCCTCTTCTAAGGATTCTCTCATCGCGGTGTTGAGAACACGGGTCCTTTGGGGGTATCAAGGTGCCCATAAGACTATCTAGTTGGTGTTTGATGTTGTTGCGCTCCCGATATCGCCTCTCCAGTCTGTCTAAAAGGATTCCTACCCTAGCCCCCACTATTCAACTCTTCCTCAGCTATGAGGGCCTTTTGAACTGCATCGTGCAACGTCTAAAGCATCAGGATCCTTACATTCACACAAATGTTGATGTTAAGTTCGAACAAAAACTTGTTTACCTTTAACTTCTCCTTGTTCAGATGTGGAGCATATCTGAGTAGCTCCATGAACATGGACTCATACTTTGATACCGTACGACTACCCTATCGTAAGGCGTTGGACTCATTAAGCTAGTGCTCAATGAATTCATCCAACAAGTACTTCTCCTGGAATCGTTCCTCGAACAATTCCCATGAAACTTCTTCAAATGCCATGTATAGTTGAGGTAGGAGTGTCTTCCACCAAGGTAGAGAACTCCATTTTAGTTTAAATATCACCATGCGGAATTTCATGTTGGAGGTGTAATCATGAAGTGTGAAGCACATCACCATGTTCTCCAACCATGCCTCGACGACTAAGCCATCTGTGGCACTCCAAAACTCGGGTAACTTTACTTTCTCAAGTTCTTTATGTATACTACCACTCCCTGTTGGACTACATTGTGAACCTCATTAGGAATATATGGTTTTCCCTCATCCCGATCAAGATGGATGATCAATTCCTCTGAAATCCTCCGAAAGGATCTCATCATGCCTATCACATCTCCCACAACAACCTACTCCTACTCAGTAGTATGCTCCTCTTCAAGTGGGGCTGATCCCTCTTGTGTGGATGCTCCGCGAGGAAGCGTACCTCTTCCCCCCACACCACGTCCTATACTCATCCTGTGTCCTCTAACCATGATACATGTCATGAACAACTCCAGATTTGTATTAGCCATATATAACTATAAAAAAAAATAGTAGAAGGCGTAACGGGTCCGTTGTCGCATAGTTCAACCCACTCTGCTACCATATGTAACATTCTTCCAATTGTACACAAAGATAAAAAGGAATTGATCATTTTATTTTATATTGAGTTTAATAGGTTTTTATTTTTTAAAAGAACTATATATATAGCACATACAATTGTAATACGAGTGATAAATGTTATTTGTAATTGCAAGGAAAGAGCGACATTAATCCATCAAGACTATATTAAGACTACCATATTCCTACAAATTACCAACTAGTTATCCAACAAGATATTCACAAGAGAGTTCATCATTCTCTCTTATTTTGTGCAATCGTGTATCCTTAGATGTAGTCTGAAATGTAACGGTGACATAAATTTAATTTAACTTCCGAATCTAATAATCTTTAGATTCACTGTATTTGTGCCCAATTAATTTAATAATCTTTAAATTTAATATAATTGCCGAATCTAATAAATTATTCCTACCAAGTGATTTCTCTAATAGTGGTTCTACTGAGGCAACGCTCTTCTCAAATCGAGATTGATCAAATTGGAATTCTTAAGAGATTAAAGAACNTTAGATTCACTGTATTTGTGCCCAATTAATTTAATAATCTTTAAATTTAATATAATTGCCGAATCTAATAAATTATTCCTACCAAGTGATTTCTCTAATAGTGGTTCTACTGAGGCAACGCTCTTCTCAAATCGAGATTGATCAAATTGGAATTCTTAAGAGATTAAAGAATTAGCAATACGAGATCTCTAAATAATATAATTTTAAACAACAATTTGGTTCCTACAGTCTTACATAAGATTTGATTTCCTTTTGTTAAATAGTAAATAAATTTTCTACTAGACAGATAGTACACAATTAAATAGAAGATCATCTTTTACGGTCTTGGTGTATCTAGCTGTTTTTTTTTTACCATGGGAACAACAACCTCCCAAGAGTATATCCAATAGCCCGCAAGCCAGATATACCAGTAACTTGTGACTCAACAGGGGCCAAGATGTCTCGAGGCCCACTGAAGTGAAACCCACCAAATGAACCTCTATCCCAGGGGTCGTCTACCCTTCTAGCCTTGTCACAACGGGCTAATATGAGCATCCCTACCCCCCGCCGGTTTTGAACTTGTGACCTCCCCAGATGTAACACATGTTCTTAACCATTGGGCCCACTCAGGTGCTCTGGTGTATCTAGCTGTTAATAACCATTGTAATATTAACTCCAAGGGCGATGTCATATTAACTACAAGAAATTGGTCCCTAACTTGGGATCTTTTACACGTTTTCTACCTATGGTGTTATAGCACCAGCAATCAAGTCTAAATTCACACTTAAAGTAGAATCACTTATCATGCCAATTGTACCTTAAGAGTTAGGAGAAATAGGTTTAACCAACTACATACTAAAACGAAATTTAATTCCAAAATCATCATTTTAATGTACAAACGATTGCAGAGTCACGATTAACTCCATCGTTTCGTCCAGTCACTTTTAGTAAAATCCAATGATGTGGGATCCATGCTACATAGAAACATGTAAATTCTTCATAGAATAAATGGATTTAAGTATATAATTTGGAGGTACATTTAATGATCCTCTACCATTGCATCCTCCAACAACTCCTACCTGATAATCCTCTACCATTGCATCCTCCAACAACTCCTACCTGATAATCCTCTACCATTGCATCCTCCAACAACTCATTCTAATGGGTAAAATTGAATATTATAAATCCAAGTGTTGAATGGTAAAGGTTACACATGTTAATTCGAGGTCCAATACGTTACCCATTTGTTATTTTGTCATGCTTCTAGAGGTAGAATTGAATATTTATATAGGAGTCATCGTCAAGAGAATTTAAACCCTTCAAACACTTTTATAGAACCCTTCTAATGACCCATTCCAATGACTGCATTGTCGAAAAGTCTATTCGCACCAACACTTGATTCTATCTCTCTGACGACATGCTTGCAATAACAAAAAGAAAGCTCCCTAGAACGAATTAATGGATATGTATGAATCTTTCCAAACATGAGTTGTAATCTGTTAAAAATTAATTACAGAGGGTTTGAGGAGAAAAGATAAAGATTAAAAAATCTTCTTAACCCTAATTAGTATATTGGACACATTTGAAGAAATGTATGTGCTCATATTGTGGCAGCAGAAGAACTCTAAAAACCTCTGAAATCCTAGAGTAAATGGTACGTGTATTGTATGATTTGAATTATATGTTATTGGTGGTTAATTATATGGTGAACTGATTTTAATTTTATGCGTAACAATAACCTAAAGAAAACAAAATTCCTCACCCCCAAACCAGGAAGGAAAAGAATCTGTCAGCTATTGTACCTGCCCCTCTTACCAACTCAGAATCGGTTTTGATAAAAGACACCATATTATTCAATGGGAGAGAGAATTTTCTGAGCTACAATGAGATTTACCATATCTTCCACACTGAGGACTACCCAACTGAAGATGAAGAAATTGAATAATACCACAATATCAAAAAGAGCGGCATCTGTACTATCACATCTCGCCCTATGTTGTTGCCATACAAGGACTCCGCACAGTGGTTTCTTACACACCTTGAGAAAGACACAACCACCATAGTCAATGAATCCAGTCCCAATTTATTCTCTGAACCCTGAAGACATTACAATAAGATATTAAACCCCAGGTCCTATAGTGTCATTGAATGAGTCATTTCTAGAGAAATTCTTGGTAGAAAATGAATATTTTGAAGGATTGATGGAATATTGGTATAATGAAGAGATAAGATGTGCCAAGAAAGGGGAGATATTTATCCCAACTCAATACCTACAAGAACCATATGGGCTATTGAACACCATTATTTGTAGGTTGTATGGTGAGGAAACAAGCACACATTTTCGAATGGGATGGTTTCTGATGGCATACACCATGGTGAATATAGGACAAGTGTTAAATTGGGTGAATATATTGGAATTCAACACACTTACCAAAGCTAATGAAGCACCGGGTATGAAAAATCTTGGCTTTATACGTCAACTTACCTCATTGATGCAATTTTCCCTGATTTTGGATGGATTTGGACTCTGAGTTGACCCCTGATTCATATTTATTTCTTAAATTTGTGGGATGTAAATTATAAGGATAATATTTATAAAAAATGTGATTATTTATCATCCCCTTCGTACAAGTTAATTTTCAAAATGTTTCTACACATAATATCACACAGGGCCATAATAGCCCCGAAAGAAATTGAAGATTGGTATGTAAATACATATTACACTTATATCATGGTTTATGGAGTTATGGGCCACCGCACCTCCTAACCAAATGTGTTCCTGATAAATTTTTAGCCCAAGAAGTCGGCTACTGTTAACGGGGTTGGATTCCCTTTAACTCAACAGTAGTAATCACGCCTGAAGTTGAGGCCCAATTAGACTCTTGTCTATTTTGGGTAGTGTGATTCTCCGGATTGATGATTTGACAAGTTTTGATGGGATTTAAGTGGTTCCCGATAGTTTCCTTTCCAACTGTGAATCTCTTTTTAGTGGTTTAATTTTCTTTTACTATTTAAACAAGTGAAACTTGAAACTAACTTAAGGACTAATTTTATTTTGGAAGAAATCTGGGCCTAAAAATAACCTTCAGCCAACTTTATGTAAACAACACCTTAATTTAACTAATATCAGAAATAATACTAGTATTAACCAAATATAAGATATTATTTAAGACAAGAAGAGAAATAACATGCATGTAACCACATATAAGATAAATTAACGAAAAATAATTATGCATATCGCTCACATGTAATAAACTAAAGCATCATCAGTTTTTCACCACTATTCATTTAGCATACATAAATCATTCAAGATAACTCAAAATAATAATGATCTTACTAAAGGTCCTGTAGATGATAACAAGACATTGAACAATCCACAGACCAAGTCACATCCACAAACTTGAAAAAATATGGCTTAGGCTATGTCTTAGCTTCTCAATTAATTCTAGATTCAAAATAGTTCTCAGGATTGACTATCAAGTTTCTATAGAAAACCATCGACCCTTGATATGTGGTCGACTCCTTTATTTATACAAAATAAGAAATGTTAAAATAGCTCAAAGTTCACTAAAATTCAAAGAAAAAAATAGAAGAGTGGACTAGTCCACATTTATTCTTCTAGTCACCCTTTAGTCACTACAATGGGTTTTCCTCGTCATATTCAGACCACTGGATCAAAATATCTTCACAAGTGTGGGCATAAGAAAAATTTTGTTTCTCTATAGGAGGGGGGATTCTATCCTTCATATCCATCATTAGATTCCTAAATTTTTTCTAGCCTAACACCCAAGTACAATAGGACCACTGATGTCGTTGTCGGTCTTTCCACAAACTTCCTTACCTTCCCTCTCTCCAAGGTTTCTAATTGGAGAATATTGGTGTCAAACTTCTAGTCCAGCTCAACGTGCTACTTGATTATATTATTGATATCTACAAAGCTTTCAGGCATGTCGAGTTCAAGGAAATGAATTTCTCTCATCGCCTCATTTATCTATCTCCAATTTATAATACACTCCTCCCACCTTTCTTGGATATTTTTCTGAGGTTCCACAATAGCTTGAACCCAATACTCAACAACTCTTTGGATTCTCTCTAAGCTTTCATCTGTGAGTACTCTGATGCCATGCTCTTCCTCACCTTTTCCCTTTTGGATCTCTCTGATATAATCAATTTGAGCCAAAGACTTGTGTGCTTTTTCGAACCATCTCATAATGTGTTTATGGGATATCAGTCCCAGTAGAGTTTCCTCTTGGTAAATCATGACTCGGGCCATGGAAATATCACTTGCTAATTGGAAATTGTTATGTTATCCCAAAAATTCAAACCTTAGAATAATGACTGTCTGGGTGGTTTTCTGGTAATATTCATCTCGGTGTCTAAGGTGATCAAGGTTCCTTCTCATAGAATCTGCCTCCCTTTCATCTTCTTTCACTCTATCAACGATATCATCAGTTATGGCCATCCCTTCTCCTATTAATTTATTGACTTTGGCCTTCTTGGTATCAAACAAAGTTTCATGCACAGTCACAACTACAACACTGTCCAATGTGAGCCTTCTTTTCCTTCTTGTTATTTTCACCACCATTTGTCTCTTTCTATCATATGCTATGGATTGGATGTCTGCAACTTCAACAACTAGTTCAGGAATTTTTTGGTCACCCTATGATAGAATGTTGTATATGCTACTTGGGGTGTGGAAATATTCCATGGAAGGCTCTTTTCCTTTGTCTGCTACTAGTATTTGACCATTGGCATCCCCTCTTTCTTCAACTGATGTCTTCACTTGGCTTGGCCTTATAATAGGTTGCTCTAAACTACATTTTGTTTCTATTCCTACATCTGTGGACATCTATTTCATTTTCTCAGTGTCAATAGTGTTTTTTAATACATTTTATGTTGTTTCCACTGATGATGGTGCCACTTCATTAGGTGAGGGAGTATTTGGAGACTCTGTCATAGTTCCTTCATTCACTGGGTCAATACCTTCTTCTTTATATTCATTTTTTCCAACTGTGTCTTCCTTGATTTATTCTCCACGATCTACATTGTCTTCATTCTCTTCTCTATATAAAGTCCTTTTCTCCTGACTTGACTCTCCCCTTTCATTTTCATTCTTCTCGTATTCAACCTCCTTTTCCTTTGAAGGTTTTCATCCCAATTCTGATTGAGTTGTGATATTTTAAGATGTACCTGGAACCCTTGTTTCCTCTATTGGATATGATTATTTACAAGGTTAGGAGTCTTGTATCTTTTCATTAGACCCATTGATAACTAGGATGTCAAGGTGTCTAGATAATCATTGTTGTCATCATAAATAGTTATAAGATCTAAATTTGCAGGTGTCAACACTCTTGTACCTATTGTCTCTATTAAGGTTTCAATTGGCACTTCAGGTTCTAGCTTCCCTACTTGTACTTTCTCCATGTCTAACTCTAGCTTATTGTTTCCTTCTTTAGGCGAGGTTTCTCTTAGAGGTGTGCTGGTACGCAAGGGAGACCCTAGTTTCATAAGAATAAATAACCAACAAAAACCTTAGACATCGGCCCTTTCGGCATCACCTACAAGTAAGTGAATTCTCACCTGAGGCATTTGCTGGAAATACTGAGAGGGGGGGGTGAATCATTTTTACCTTTTTAAACAATAATCAATTACTCTGCTATTTTATTAATCATCACAATATATCAACAATGGACTTGTATTTAAAATCAATTATATGAATATAATTAACAAGAATTACAAGGTTTCATAAAGAATAATATGAGATAGTGAAGGACACCAATCCTTTTTAGAGCACCAACTCTTGGAGACACAAATCCCCTTCTTTAGGGAACCAACCCTAGGAATCACCAACTCCCTTGTCTTTAGGGCACCAACCCTAGGAAGCACCGACTCCCTTGTCTTTAGGGAACCATCCCTAGGAATCACCAACTCCATTGTCTTTAGGGCACTAACCCTAGGAAGCACCAACTCCCTTATTTTCAAACTTTACTTAGTAAAGGATATGAATCCTTCCTTACTCCTCCCTTCCACCCTCACTCCATAAGTATAATCATTTCTTCTTCTTGGACTCTGCTTCTTCTTTGATATTCTGATATGAACTGCAGAGACACATTCTTCTTCACCATTATTTCTTACTTATATAGTCTTCCAACTAGTGTGAGCGTTGAAGCATTGTGTCCCTTTGTTTGGACCATTACACCTCTTCATTTAAATTAACAATAATAACATTTTTCTTTTAATTTAGAATTAATATCTTCCTCTAATATTATTCAAACATTAGCGTGAAATATTTTCAATTTAGTAAGAGGGATTTTCATAAATCGATCATAGGTATGGATTGATTTATTTTAACTCAATCCCATGCCTTTTTATTTCATTCTTAATCATTTGTTGCATCCCCAGTTCTCCAATAGATCATATTTTATATTTTTGATTAGATTTCCAATGCATTGGATGTATTTGATCACTTAGTATCAACCAGGACAGAATCTAGATCCTATCTAGTTCAAAGTTCCTTCCTGCCAGAGGAAAACTTCTTTCTCGGTATATTAAAATTCACAGAGACGTATTTTTAGGACCTCTATTCCATATGACCATAGGAAGTGACTAAGCGCTAAGCCAAACGAGTGCTTAATCACTTATCAAGATTGAAAATCATGTTTTATTTTCACATTTGAGATGGATGGTTCTCGTTCACTTTGGGACTTCAGTGTTTCGGGACTCTGACCTTTCCAGTATTCCAACTATTTCATAGAAAATTCCACCAAAGGGTGTTTCAACACTCCCTAATTGATAAACTTCACATGTATAGGAGGTAGGACCATAGACTTAGGCACAAAGGAGATCCCTCTCTCTAGTTATTTAGCTATTCGTGACTCCGGGACTCTGGGCTACTCTAACTATGAGATAGTTCAATCTCTCTAGAGTGTTTACCTACCAAATAATTCATAAAGATGTGGTGACTGCATGCTATCAGTTGTTAGTACTCCTTAAACTATCATTCCATTGTACTCGATCAAGAAATATTATGGAGGATCTTAGATCAATGAACAAAAGTTAATTTCGTGACTTTTTCCTTCGGTGCTTTAGATATTTTAGCTAGTAGGAGAAGATGGATATCCTCGGAGGATGTAGTCCCATAGTGACATGGCTTGCTGACGTCACTGTTGATGTGGAACTAGCTGAGTGGCTGCCACGTGTCAAATTGATTCATGACTTTTGTATACCTAATGTGCTAACTATACCTTGACACTTGTCACTAGTTGATTGGGCCATGCGGAATATTTGTCTTCTGCCACATGTCTCCTTCCTATGTCATGACTTTATAATTCATGGATTTGGTACTTCATGGCTTCGACACTTCATGGCTTCAGTAGTTTTGGAACATTTTATACCATCCTTCAATCATTGCCAAAGTGTCGAATAGATATATCACTTTAGATATTTTCTTGTATTGATCGATGACTTATGTTAACTCCAAGGCTCCGTAGTTCAGGATTTATTGGTTTATCTGAGTTTCTTATCGTCGGAGTAGGTCAAGGTCTGATTTTACCACCTTCTTCCTTAGCATGATCTGACGATTTCAATATTTTCACTCCAGATCAATGGTTGAAGGGAATTCTTGTTCTTCCTCTGATCTGACGGTCGACGGGAGTTCATGACTTCAGGTCTTTGACCTTCAGATAAACTTACTTGTTTCAGACTCCTTTTGGCCAGAGTGGTCAGCACCGGAGTTGACAATGTTCTTTCCTTTAGTGTGATGTGATGGTTTCAACATTTCCATTCGAGATCGAATCTTAATCCAATGATAGGGAAACCATCCGAAGCTCCTTCCTTGTCTCCAGTAATCGTTGAAGTGGAAAAGTGGCGAAGTGTTGAAGTAAATTATCCCCTAATTGATCCAATGATCCATAATGCTAATCTAACAATTGATATTTAATCCTTCCCAAACTTTTAATTCACCTCGATCTAATGATCCTGGATTTTCAAAAACTAAGAATGAATGACTCCTATAACTCGATCCTTTACAAAAGGATTTCTTCACTCACAGAATTGTGTCTCCTATGTTACTTCAAATGTGCCATCTCTTCTAAACTTTATAATCTCAAAAACATATAATGAAAATACCATATTGATATTCTTAACATCAATCCCAAAAACATAACGCCATGTCCAACATTCTCCCCCTTTGGCATTGATGGAAGCAAAGTAAAACCCCTTTTTTAATCTCAACTGGATTTTACTGATAATTCTCCCCTTTTGAGAACAATGAAAAAAGGGATGTTTATTTTCTCCCCCTATGGAGAAGATCCCCCTATCCATGCACCCCTTTTCTTATGATATGATTTTTATGGTTTTAATGAGGTATGTGAATTACTCCCAATTTATGTCGAAGATTTTCAAAAGTACTCCTGGGCAAAGGTTTTGTGAATATGTATGCAATTTTTTCTTTGGTGTCCACATACACTATTTTAACCACTTTTTGGATAACCTCACTCTTAGGAAATGGTATTTAATTGGGATGTGTTTGGTTTTAGAATGCATTACTGGATTTTTAGAGATACTTATGGCACTAGTGTTATCAAAATTAATAGTAGTGGGATCATCATATCTTATTTGTAAATATTCTAATGTTTGCTTCATCCAAAGAACTTGTGTGCAACAGGATGCAACATCAATGTATTATGCCTCTACTGTGGATATTGATGTGGATGTTTTCTTCTTACTTGGCCATGCTACCAAACATTTTCTTAAAAAAAATGCTCCTCCAATGGTGCTTTTCTTATCATCTATACTACCAACCCAATATGTATCAGTGTATGCAGTTAGATTGAAGTCTTTATCTTTTGGATACGATAATCCCAATTCTAAGGTGCCTTTCAGATATTTGAATTTTCCCTTTACTTATTTTAAGTGAGTTTCTTTAGGTGTGGATTGAAATCTCCCCATGAGTCCTACAACCTTCATGATGTTAGGTCTTGTTGTTGTTGAATAGAACAGACTTCCCAACATTGATCTGTACATCGTTTGGTCCACTTTTGGTGAGTCATCCTCTAGGCTTAGATTAAATCCAGTGACCATGGGAGTACTCATAGGTTTATTGTCTTCCATTTGGAATTTCTTTAGCATTTCCTTGATGTATTTGGCTTGGGAAATGAATATCCCTTTTTCTGTTTGAGTTACTTGTAAACCTAAGAAGAAGGACAGTTCTCCCAGCATATACATTTAAAATTCTTCTTGTATTTTGGTTGCAATCTTTCTACTTAATATAGTAATATTACTTACAAATATGATGTCATTGAAATATACCACCACAATAATCATGTTTTGATCCTCAATTTTGATGTATAAGTTGTTGTGAGTAGTCCCTCTCTTATATCCTTGTTTTTGTAGGTACTGATCAAGACTTGAGAACCATTCTCTAGGATCTTGTTTAAGACCATACAGGGCCTTTTTTAGCTTGCACACATAGAACTAATTTCCAGTTAACATGAATCCTTCTAGTTTCTCAACATAGACTTCTTATTATAGTGTTCCATTAAGGAATGCTGACTTGACATACATATGATGTATTTTGAAACTTCTGAAGCATGCAAATGCCAGGAACATTCTAATGACCTCAAGTCTTGCTACTGGAGAAAAAATATCTTTAAAATCAATACCTTCCACTTGGGAATATCCTTTGAAAACTAATATGGATTTGTTCTTTATTATCTCCCCATTTTCATTTAGTTTGTTCTTAAAGATTCACTTGGTTCCTACCACATTCTTTTCCTTGGGTCTTGGAATTAGTTCCCAAGTCTGGTTCTTCTCTATTTGGTCTAATTATTCATTCATTTATTTTATCCAATATTTACTTCAGCTATCTTATTTAAATGATTTAGGATCTATCATAGAAAACATTGGCTGTTCTGAGTCAAATGTGAGTTTCCTTCTTGTTTCTACTCCTTCTTTTTTATTTCCAATGATCTGAATCTTAGGATGATTCTTTTGAACTCTTTTTGATGGAGCTTTTGGAAAGGGAATTTATTCATTGTATTCTTCATCAATATATGGTTCATTTTCTTGTGTTTCATTATCATGATTTTCTTGCTGATATTCTACATCATCATATTCTTGTTGATATTTTTTTATCAATTTTTGATATGTCTTGGGATATTCTCTTCTTTAGTTTTAGATCATCTATATTTACATTGGCACTTTCCACTATATTTAGTAGTCTAATATTATAACATCTACATGCTTTCTTATTAGGTGAGCACCCTAAAAATATCCCTTCATCAGATCTTGGATCAAACTTTCTTAAATTATCTTCATCATTCTTAATGTAACATTTACTTCAAAAAATTCTAAAGTGTTTTGCGAATGTTGGTCTCCCAAACCATAGTTCATAATAAGTTTTGTCATAGTTGGGTCTCAACTGAGCTCAGTTAAGTATGTGGACTATTGTTTAGATTGCATCTCTCCAGAATTTGTCTGGAATCTTGGCTTCATTTAGCATGGCTCTTGCAACTTCTTGAACTATTATGTTTTTCCTTTCTACCACTCCATTGTGTTGAGGAGTCCTAGGAGATGAAAATTGTCTTTTGATACCATGATTTTCACAGAATTGAATGAACTCTTCAGAGGTTAATTCTCCTCCATTATCTGATCTCAGACATTTAATTTTAAGATCTGTTTCATTCTCTACAAGGGCTTTGTATGCTTTAAACTTCTCAAAGGCTTCTGATTTTTCTTTTCGAAAGTATACCCAGGTCAATATTGTGTAAACATCAATGATCAACATAAAATAATGTTCACCATAAGTACTTTTAGTTTTTGTAGGTCCACATAGATCTGTGTGAATAAGTTCTAATGATTTTTTTGTGGAATTCTCTTTTGTTTTGAACCTAACTCTTGTTTGCTTCCCTATTTGACAATGTTTACAAATAGAATCTGAAGGCTTAATAACTTTTGGTAGATCCCTTACTTCCTCCTTACTATTGGCTTTGATTAAGATGTCAAAGCTTAAATGTCCCAACCTTCTATGACATAGCCAACTTTCATATTCTTGGCTTAAACAACATTTTTCTCCTTCATCTATATTAAGAATGTAGACATTGCTTGATGTTCTTGGTGCAACTGCTACTAGCTTTCCAATGTACTTTTTTTTTTTATCTCACATTTATGAGAATCAAAGGTAAGTATGTGACCCTGATCACATGTCTGACTTACACTTAGGATATTAGGCTTGAGATTTTCTACCAGAATTACATCTTCTTCTTTGGTTTTGTTATTTCCTAAACTGACAGTGCCTTTTCCCAGTATTTTGGCTGACATATTATCTCCAAAGGTTACTTTTCCTTTTCCTTTCTTTTTTAACTTGAGAAATTTGCTATGATATCTAGTCATGTGTTTGGAACATCCATTGTCTATATACCACTAACATACTTGGTTTATTTCATATAGGGCTACATTGCATTATGTTTGCTTTTTCGTCCATACTTTTTTATTATTGGGAATATTTATCCTTTTGTCATATTTTGACAGTCTACATTCACTAGATTTATGACCATAGTTGTTGCATTTGTAACATTCAACATTGTAGTCTTGTAAGGGAGAGAAGGAGTTATAATTTCTTATTTCTGCATTATCCTTATTATTTTCATATCTTTCAACATTTCTTGGATTGTACTTTCTATAAGCTTTACAATGTATTGCTTTATGTCCAAACTTTTTGCAGGAATAATAATAACCAAGGAAGATATATTGAATTCTATTAGAGGGGTTCCTTTTGATGAGTCTGTTCTTCTCATCATATTTTTCTTTAGTAGGAAGTGCATATTTTTGTTTATTTGGGATAGTTTTCAATGGTATTGTTCTTGTATTGTTTTATTTTCTTCTTATGGGGTTCCTAAGAACATCTTCATAGCTGATTTTGTTATTTTCTTATTCTATAGAGGGATCATATCCTAGTCCTTTCTTATCATTTGATGATCTCTGACTGCTAAGAATGTTATTCAGGATTTTTGAGTTGTTTTCAAACTTAGACTGAATATTCTTTTTCTAGTTTCCCTTTTATTTGAACTATTTCATCCTCCAATATCTTACATATTTGTTGTTTTTCATTGAGTTCTTTATTCAATATTTATTCTTTTCTTTTGGTTTATTGGAGTTGAGTTTTTAACTTAACAATCAATTGTTATGACTCACTAACTATTTTGGAAACTTCATTTTCTCTTGATTTAGTAGCTTCTTCAATCTCTAGAAGTTGTTCCCTTAGTAACTTGTTTTGATTTTTAGATTTTCTTAGTTCTTCAATTGCACGAATGAATTCTTACTCGAGGTTCACTTCTTCTTCATCTTCTGAATGATTATCATCTTGATTTTTTATTCCCATAAATAGAATCTCTGGCTCCTCTTCTTCACTTTCTTCAGATGAGCTACTGTCTTGTTGGGTAAAGAAAGTTTTTTTTTCTTGTAGAACTTCCATTTATCTTTGGTTTTTCTTTTCTTCTGATCTTTGAAGGTTCTTTCATCATCACTTTCCTTTTGCTTAGGATAGGGACATTTATTGTAAAAGTGTCCAATTTTTCCACAATTGAAACATATTAGAGGAATCTTTCCTTTGTATTTTCCAGTCCCTTTCTTGAGTTTCTTCATGAAGTTGGCAATTTCTTCATCAGATATATCTTATAAATCATTATTGGTATTTTTCTCCCACCTCATATTTGTTTTAGATGCTTTAAAGGTTGTTTCTCCTTTTGATGGTTTTTCATTCCCTGTTCTCATCTCATATGCTGTAAAAATTCCATGAAGCTGATCTACTGTGATTTTTTCAAGTTATGGTCTATATTCAATTGTGGAAATCTTGGCATCATATCTCATAGGTAATGATCTTAAGATATTTTTCACAATACGTTTATCGGTGAGTCATTCTTCTACTGCTCTGGTTGAGTTAACTACCTCATCTACCCTATGAAAGTATTCAACAATGTTCTCTTCTTATTTCATCTTCAATTTTTCAAACTGAGCTCTATAGGTTTGTAGTTTGGCTTCCTTGACTTTACTGTATCCTTCATGTACAACCTCCAATTTGTCCCAGATTTCCTTATCTAACTTACAATGCATTACCTTCTCACATATAGAATTTGTCAATCCTCCTAGAATGGCATTAAATACTCTTGAGTTGTCATTACAAATCTTCTTTCCTACAGCATCTGTGGGTGGAGTATCTGGTGTGGTGTAACCATCTACAACAGATTTCCAAACATCAAAACCAAGAGCCAACAGGTAGCTTTTCATTCTTATTTTCCAGAGAGCATAACCACCTTTGTTAAACAATGGTGATTTGTAGGAAGACGTTCCCTCTTGCTGATCCATTTCTTTCAGGATCTGCCTTCCAGTTATTAGATTGTGTTGAAGGCACTCGCTCTGATACCAATTTTTGGAAATACTGAGAGGGGGGGGTGAATTAGTATTACCTTTTTAAACAATTAGCAATTACTTTGTTATTTTATTAATCATCACAATAAATCATCAATGGACTTGTATTTAAAATCAATTATATAAATATAATTAACATGAATTACAAGGTTTTATAAAGAATAATTTGATATAGTGAAGAACACCGATAATTTTTAGAGCACCAACTCTTGGAGACAAAAATACCCTTCTTCAGGGCAACAACCCTAGGATGAACCAACTCCCTTGTTTTAGAGTACCAGACCTAGGAAGCACCAACTCCCTTGTCTTTAGGGCGCCAACCATAGGAAGCACCAACTCCCTTATCTTTAGAGCACCAAACCTAGGAGGCACCAACTCCATCATTTTCACACTTTACTTAGTAAAGGATATGAATCCTTCCTTGCTACTCCCTTCCACCCTCACTGTATAAGTATCATCAATTCTTCTTCTTGGAATCTGCTTCTGCTTTGATCTTCTGATCTGAACTGCAGAGACACCTTATTATTCATTGTTATTTCTTGCTTATATAGTCTTCCAACTAGTGTGAGCGTTGAAGCATTGTGTCCCTTTTTTTGGACCATTGCACCTATTCATTTAAATTAAAAATAATAACATTTGTATTTTAATTTATAATTAATATCTTCCTCTATTATCATTCACACATTAACGTGAAATATGTTCAATTTAGTAAGAGGTATTTTCATAAATCGATCACATGTATGGATCGATTTATTTTAACTCGATCCCATGCCTTTTTATTTCATTCTTAAGCTTTTGTTGCATTCCTAGTTCTCCAATAGATCAGATTTGAGATTTTAGATTAGCTTGCCAATGTAGTGCATGTATTTTATCGCTTAATATGAATCAGGATAGAATCCAGATCCTATCTGGTTCAAAGTTCCTTCCTGATAGAGGAAAAATTCTTCCTCTATATATTAAAATTCACACAGATGCATTTTTAGGACCTCTATTCCATATGCCCATAGGCGGTGACTAAGTGATAAGCCAACCAAGTGCTTAATCACTTATCAAGATTGAGGGTCGCGTTTTATTTGCATGATTGAGATTGACAGTTCTCGTTCACTTAGGGACTTCGGCGTTTCAGGACTCCAGCCTTTGCATTATTCCAACTCTTCCAGAGAAAATTCCACCAAAGGGTGTTTCAACACTCCTTGATTGATGATCTTCACATGTCTAGGAGCTAAAACCATAGAATTAGGCATAAAGGAGCTCCCGCTCTCTAGGTATTCGACTATTTGTGACTCTGGGACTCTGGGCTACTCGAAATCTGAGATAGTTCAATATCTCTGGATTGTTTACCTACCGAATAAGTCATAGATATGTGGTGACCGCTTGTTGTTAGTTGTTAGTACTCTGTATGATATCCTTCCACTATACTCGATCGAACGATTGAGAAATATTCCTCAAGATCTTAGATCAGTGGCCAAAAGTTAATTTCATGAATTTGGCCTTCGGTGCTTCAGATATTTTAGCTGGTAGGAAAAGCTAGATATCCCCGCAGGATGTAGTCCTGGAGTGACATGGATTGTTGATGTCACTGTTGACGTGAAACTGGCTGAGTGGATTCCACATTTCACCTTGATTTGTGACTTTCATATACCTAATGTTCCAACTTTACCTTGACACTTTTCACTAGTTGATTGGGCCATGTTTCATATTTGTCTTCTGCCACATGTCTTCTTCTTGGATCATGGATTTATACTTCGTGGCTTCGGTTCTTCATGGCCTCTATAGTTTTGTACCTTTTTATACCATCCTTTGATGATTTTCGAAGTGCTGAATAGATATATCACCGTAGATCTTTTCTTGTCTTGATTGACGACTTTTGCTAAGTTGGGGGTTCCAGGGTTTGGTATTTCTTGGTTTATATGAGTTGCTTATTGCTGGAGTAGGTCAAGGCTATATTTGACCACCTTCTTCCTTAGAGCAATCTGAAAGTTTCAATATTTTCACTCCATATCAATGGTTGATGGTATTTCATGTTCTTCCTTTGATCCGATGGGCGAGGGGAGTTCGTGACATCATGGATTTGGCCTTTGGGTAAAATTACCCGTTTCAGACTCCTTTTCACCAAAGTGGTCATCACCGGGGTTGACCACCTTCTTTCCTTGAGTGTGATATGATGGTTTCAACATTTCCATTCAAGATCGAATCTTGATCCAATGGCTGGGAAACTATCTGAAGCTCCTTCCTTGTCTCTAGTGATCGCTGAAGTGGCAAAGTGGTGAATTTCCAAAGTAACTTATACTCTACTTGATCCAACAATAGATAATGTTAATCTAACATTTGAGATTTAATCCTTCCCAACCTATGACTTCACCTTGATCGAACGATCCTGGATTGTCCCAAACTAAGAATGAACGACTCCTGTAACTCAATCCTTTACAAAAGGATTTATTCACTCACAGAACGATGTCTCCTCTGTTACCTCAAATGCGCCATTTATTATGAGCTTTAGAATCTAAAAGAAATATAATGAAAATACCATATTGATATTCTTGACATCAATTCCAACAATAACGCCATGTCTAACGACATCTCTATGGGATGTAGGAACCAAGTTTCCACAGTGACAAGGGGATGTGAGAAATTCAACATGTTCTTTCTAACCATCTACTTAGGTGCAAAGTTTCCATTAGTTAACAGTGTTTATCATTCATTATACTCTGTGCGCGATGTTACCTTTCTTAAAATTCATTCATTCATCAATTACTTCATTGTATAGATATAACCAAAATACTAAGTCTTTAGTGGCATTGCACATTATCCATAACATGTTAACCATTCAACAAATATAGACTACTCATCTATCACATTCATCATAACAAAACATACACAACATCACACCAAGACACATATTTTAATGTGGTTCACCCCAATCTTGGGCTACATCCACAAAGATCGGCTTCTTATATTAGTCATTCATTATTGTCTTACAACTAGACACTACACTTACAAAAGATGAAACAATAACATTACCCAAACCTGCCTATCTATTCTTATGTAGTTATATCCTACCTCCTCATTCATACATCCAAAAATCATGCTCAACGCCTCAACCCTAGACTATAGTAAACCAAAAAAAGATTGACTAGGACCAACCCCTCTAGCCAAAAACCCTTTACATATTTATACATAAGAAGTAGGGATAAGAATGTTACAATATGGTTACAAAATGGAAACAATGTCCCAAAAATACCGACAATTTATAACCAATTTCCAATTTTTAGGCACTACTCCGTCACATTTCCTTCTGTCACGCACTTTGAAACCTTAAACTCCACTCTCTGTCATGTGCTCTAGTCCATATTCTAACTCCCTTTTATTCTTTAACTTGTTGTGACAAAAATCCCAAAACTTATAAACACTTATCCAAAATGCCTATACAAAAGGCCCCTAACACTCATCTATGGCTCATTCTGAGCCACTTGGGCCTTCTTCCAATTTTCCATGAATTTTTCAAAGATTTATTTTTTTGTGATAGTTTTCTCTCATGCCTCTATCTCCTTTTGCGAAATTGTGTCAAGTGTCTCGACAATAATTTGAACTTGCAACTTTGTGACACTTTATTCCACTATCTGTTTGACCATACTTCGTGTGGTGGCTATGGTTGTTGTCACCCTATAAGATTATTCTTGCAAAACTTCTATATTTTGTGTGTGGGGTTGTTTCTCCACCATGAGATGATTTATTTTTAAATACAACTTTTTATTTTCATCCATGGCAATGACCACCTATATGATAGTGGTAATGTACCCATTAACTCTTTAAACTTTTGTGCCTAGGTCTGTGTAGCCTATATATTTTGGCTCAACTCTTACAACTCTTTGTCTTCCGCTAACTTCATCCAAACACTCATGGTGTATGCATAAATTTTTTCACACTCTACCTCAAGAGCCTTGATACTTTCCACAGTTGTAGTTGTTTTCTGCACCCTTTTCTCCATTTCCTCCTGTGAAGTACTTGGTGTTAGGCATGCCTCCAAGTCGATTATCCTTTTCTGGAAGCCCTGGATGGTCTCACTTGTCTTGGTTACCTTCTCTTTAACTGGAACATCGATTGTTTGGTGAGATTCTGGGATGTATTTAAAAAAATACTCAAATTCCTACTACATTCTTTCTTCTTTCGATGCTGCCTCATCCCTCTCTTCTCTAAATATATTGTATTCCTTGTCTAAGGCTACATGTTTGGTTGTAAACATTATCAAATCATGTGATTTCTTCTCGGCGCATAAGTTCATCTCTTGCTTCACACTCATCTGTATCTCTTGCAATACTTCAGTAGGAAGTTGCAATAACACTAAGCTAATATGTCCTAGTTCTTTGAATTGTTCCTACAACTCAACAATGGGGAACTCTACTGCGTTGGATGTTAGTTTGATCACTCATCATTCACCCACTACTTCTAATTCTTGGGATAATGTTTTCCATGCCTCCCCATTCTTTGTAGTTCTTGTTGTTTGTTCATATTCTTCTCTTCCTATTGGTGTAAGCTTTGTTTCCTCTAACAACTGTTGCAACTCAACGATTTGTTCCTAGATATTTTTGTTCATCTCTTCCTAATGAAGTTGTGCATGCTGGAATACATCATCAATGAACTATTTCACCTGGTCACCTATTCTTTCAAATTCATCCTCTATGATGGATTGCATGACTCTCTCATTGATCCCTTTCCTCTTCTTTCGTTGTGATCTCACTATCCTTGTAGCTTCTCCTTTTCCCTTCTCTTTTGGATCCACTTATTTCCTCTTCTCACCTGTGCATAAGACAAGATTCTGTGTTCCTATGCCATTTGTTTTATCCTATCCTTAGCTCTTTCCTCCTGGATGTGGTGTTGTCTTGTCTACATCATTTCCCTTGTCCTTGTCCTCTCCTTATTCCTCATCGTCATCGACGTTTTGCACTTCATGATTTTGATTTTTTAGCTGGCTTATTCATGTTGGTTGCTCTGTGTCTGACATTAGGATCTTCCAGTGGCCATACCAATCCACCATTATGTGTCCCATTTCTTATTTGATTAACCTATACCGAGTGGGAAGCCACTACTGATTCAGGTCCTTTATTGTTTTTACATACATGTGGTGGCGTCCTTCCTTAAATGTTTCCACTAATTTATATTCCCCAAACACTTGTTTTGGTATCCTTGGTGTCTTCTAAATACTTATATGTATTTTATCCTTATGGATATAGAAAAAAAAAAATATTGTCAATATTTCTCTCTTTATGTCTAGTGTGCCACAAATTCTGGTAGCGCGCGACGAGGCATCGCTTATCCTTTACGCCCAAAAAATATCTGTAGTTCAGTGCCATCCACATTGATAATGCAATGAGAATTAGAATCCACACATAGTGGAATTATATTCCTTTGTTAAGAACCAAATATCAATATAGCATAGAAAAACGTCAGAATAAGTACTAAACTCCTTGAAAAAGAGATAATTTGAGATAATAAGCCTCTCTGAGGGGGCAACCTCCTTTTACCCGACATAAATGTTCAAGTACAAGATGATTCCAAATGAAAATGTCTCCTTGGTATATATAGGAGACTAGTATGTATAATTACAACTAATGGAATAAAGCCGACATAAATAAAATAACATTACTAATGTAATATGCCCTAATTAAGGGGTAATGAGCCAATATTAGGGCTTAACATGCCCCTCCCCTTGAGAGAAGTGTTGTCCGCAATGCTTGAGTAACTATGGATGCTTTTGTATAAAATTATCATCTTCCCAAGTGGAATCTTTAGCCGGTAGTTTCCTCCATTT
>JASDQU011245761.1:0-12218 GCA_032191745.1 Picea mariana | reverse complement strand
GTGGGTGAAGCTTCCGATGGGGTCCTGTAAGGCGTTCTTTCTGCAAGTGCAACCAAACTTTGTCGCCCACCTGAAACTTATGCGGCACCCGATGTTGATCATGGTGTTAGAACCCTATATAATAGGGGAATCAATGTTCTGACTAATATATATCTTTTTCAGGCATTATGCTTTTGCTCATGACGCACAACAAAGGTGTAAAAGCGAAATAAATGTATCAATTCACCTCAAATGTTATCACACCAGAGTTTTTGTTTTCGGTAGTTAAAGAGCAGAGTTTCATGTTATGTTAGCTACCGAAAGTGAGAGATTTCGGTCGCTTAGAACCCATTTTTTGTGTACCTCTAGCCATCGAAAGCGTGTAGCTAGTTTAAAAAAATTGGCCCCTCGGTTTTCATGTAGAGTGTTCTGTTTTGTTTCTCAAAATATAAATTGTTTGAAAAATTATTTTCCAAAAGGTATATTGGCCGAGGGCCAATCTCCAAGTACTCAACACCGAGACTTAGCACCTTTCACAAGCCTACAACAAACATACAAGCTGGGGCCAAACACAAGACTCCAGCTCCATGCAACCTATCACACAACATCATGCAACACACAAGACACAGGTTACAACAACAAACATGCAAGCCAATGCCCAAACGCAAGGCGCCAAGCAACAGGACAATAAAAACCCGAGATCAAATCCACAGGTGTCAAACAAGCATCGGGTTACTCAAGTGGTAAATAAGGGTAGGTATTAAAGCTCCCAGTTATGAATCCAATGAAGCGTCCAAGTGCCCAACATTCACATTCAGATCGCCAATTTTCAAAGAGACGCCATGTCCATATGACAAAGCCACACAATGGTTTCAAAGAGCTATGAAAGGGAGGGAGAGCCCATGGGCCCGACATTCATGTCAAGCGCCAAGTCACATGTCCATTGTTAGAGAACGAGCCAGAAGTAAAATGTCAAATGAGAGCTCGGTGATCTAAACGTGTCTAACATGCGGGCAAAACAAATGTGCAAGCATGGAAGACAACGGTTCCCATAATGTAAACTTTCTTCCTAGAATGGAGTGGGGAGAAATAGACACAACAACACCTTTCGAGTCAGTTAAAGATGTTGTTACCATGTTTGGGGAGGGAGATTTGGGAGATAAAGTTGATGGAAAAAGACTTAAGCTTCCTGTTGGAGAGAGGCGCATAGCTAAGGAGACAGAACTTCATCGAGCGAAAAAGGAATTGGAAAAATTCAAGGAACAACTAAAGAATGTAGAAACTACCAAGGCTCAAGCCCTCCTTGAGCTGGAAGAGGCCAAAAAGTCGTGGAAGATTTAACTCAGAAACTGGAGAAGGCAAAGGAGTCTAAAGAAAGGGCCAGTGAAGTCACTGAAATAGCTAGGCTTCGTGCAGAGGAGCTAGACCCTGCAAATACCAAGATGTCCAAGGAAAGTAATACCGTTTGGCAAGTAGATCTTAACGTTGCAAGAGAAAGTCACATTAAGGCCACTGATGAGTTGGATGTTGCTAAGCAAGAGCTCAGAAAAGTGAAACAAGAACTTGCAACTTCCATGGAAACAAAGGCATTGGCAGTCAAATAGGCAGAAGAAACAACAATTGCAGTAGAAATGAATACAAGGATGGTGGAGGAACTTAAAAAGGAGATTGCTACAACTAATGAATCACTTGTCCTTGTTAAATTGGCTTGCATTGAAGCAGAAAAGGAACAGATCAATATTCTAGCTGAGAAGGATTTTGAAGCACAACAAGCTGCAACAACACTAGAACAAGGAAAGAAAGCAATGCTACCAAGTATCTAGAGGCTAAATTGGTTGCTACTATGACTACTGTGGAAAATTTAGAAAAGGAGATAATTTTGGCAAAGAATCCCAGTCCAAGGTTGCCAAAGCATTTTCTAATGCTAATGATATACTAGCTAAGGTAAAATTTGAGATTGAGAATGTAAAACATGCAGCTATTGGCAAGATTCATAATGAGGGATCATATAGCATTCTGGAAGAGGTACACGCAGGTGTTCTTGATGTGGCAGAGCATCCTTGTTTTGAGGCATCTTTTCGAATGCAGTTGGCAGTCAAGACCCAAATTCTGCCAAAACAAGCGAGGCAGATCTAGAATCCAAGGCCAGCAAAATGATAGGTGGAAACAAAATCAGTCTTATCCCTTGTTCTTAGATATTTTTAACATCTCGAGGATAAGAGGAGAATACAAATGGAAACTCAAATTCATTCAAGATAACTAGAAGTAAATTTCTCAAGTGACAGCTTAGCATTTGGTGAGGTGTCTTTCAGCATTTTGAGGCAGAAGATCAGTGGATATAGAGTAGTTACAGAGAAGTTCCAGATCTTAAGGAGTCTATTTTCATTAGCTATAACAATTCAGAGACAATTTACAGATGTCGTTTTAATTTGTTAATTGTTTTCTATTTTTGGAATGAAGTAAAGATCCCAAACGCCCAAAATTTAAAACATCAGCCAAAAGATAGGAACAGATCCACTTTTGTAGGCTAGAGGAGTTCAATTCATAGGGATCTAATGTGGCCGTAAACTGATATATTTTGGGGGAATTGGAGGTAGAGGGGTTCGAACTGTGTAAAGTGTTTCCCTTTTGGCTGGACTGTGGGCCTTGCTACTCCAGGAGGTTTTTGTCTGTAATTTTTGCATGACTAAACAATAATAGAGAAAATGATTTATAGGATTCTTGTGTAGCAACGTTGGTGGTGTGTTCCTTGTATGTTTTTTCAGTTATCCTTCTTCTATCATTCAAGCAATTTCATTTCTTATTATTGAAAGAGAGTAATGGAGAAGAATTTATGCATGCATACTCTTTGTCCAATTTTTCAATAATCTTTATGTTTTCTTCTAAAGCTCAGTTTATGAATTCTTAACTGCTCATTTGCTCAGTTTTTCATCCCCCATTTCTTCCTCAAATTGACACCATTCAAACTTGATTCGATCCAACAATTGTTACTATCTTGCCCTGTGTAGACATTTACCTCTAGATATGATTTGATCATTATCTTATAAACAGATCCCATAGTCCAATGGTGATCTGAGAAACTCATCAACCACATCTTCATCTAAATATTTCAAAAACCCCATTCCCTTACTTTCATAGCTAGCCTAATATCCAACCCATACAAACCAAGTAAAATCGAAAAAGAGAGATCCCTCTCTGAGTCTTGGAGGGCTAGATCCAAGACTCCAAGTGGTTCAAGGTTACCTCTATGACTGCCTCCACAGCCTTGGGCAAATTACAGAGCGTTAACACATGGAAATGTTTGTACTTGTCATTGGACTTCTGTAGGATATCCTGAACCTATTGGTAGATGTGCTAGATCCTCTCAATGAACCGGGTGGATTTGTAAGCTTCAGTTGGAGTAGGAGATGAGTCGGTCGAGGTGATCGCAAGGGGAAGTGAAACATATATGGGTCCCAATGGTTGGAATCCCAACCCCACTTGAAAGGGGCTATGGTCGATTGAGCTATGCAGGGCTCGGTTGTAGCTATGCTGGACATAAGGAAGGCTCTCATACCATGTGTGAGGGTGCTTTGAATTATACATGTGAAGGATATGCACAATCATTCGATTTACAACCTCGGTTTGGCCATCTGTCTAGGGGTGGAAGGCTGTGGATTTGGTGAGCTTGGTGTCCAGTAGTGACTAGAGGCTCAACCAGAATCTGCTGAGAAATCGACTATCCCGATCTGAGACAATGGTTTGTGGGATTCCGAAATGTACCCAAACTCGTTCAAAGAAGAGCTTGGCAGTGGCCTCTGCTGTGATGCTCTTCTTGCAGGAAACCAGAATCACCATCTTAGAAAAGCGATCAACAACCACAAAACACCGTCATTTCCCCACTTGGTGGACGAGAGGCCCAACATGTATTCCATTGAGATGGATTCCCATGGCCTGCCAAGAGTAGGAAGAGGGGTGTACATGCCTTGTTTCTTAGTGGTTGGTTTGGAAATAGCGTAGGAAGTGCAGGAACTGATATACTTGCTGACCTCCTATCGAAGTTTTGGCCAATAGAGATGTTTCTATAGCATCGCCACTATCTTTTCAACGCCAAAGTGTCTTGCCACCCGACTGTAGTGGGCTTCCCATATCATCTTTTATTGCTCACTTGATGGAACACAGATATGGCCCAGACGACACAACAACCCATCCTGAAGATGGAAATTATCGACAACTGCGTTTGCACCCAACATTTGGTAGGTGGTGGCGAAGTCAGGGTCTATCTCATAGAGTTGGGGCCATCCAAATGTCTCATGGACATAAGAGTCTAGCAGTGTGGTGAGTGGCGGTCTGCTGAGGCAATCAATGACACGATTGGTGCTTCCTGTTTTATACTTTATGTTGAGGTGGAATTGTTGCAAGTATGTGGACCACTTTTGATGGCGGTCATTCTGCAATTTTCCCCGTGTCTGCATGAACTGTAGTGGCTTATGATCAGTGTGGATGACTGTCTCCTTCCCAAGAATGTAATGTCTCCACTGGCGGCATGATTGCACAATGGAGTACATTTCTTTGTCGTAAGTAGGGTACTTACAGATAGTATCTGACAGTATCTCACTATGATAGGCCACGGGGTGGTCGTGCTGGGTGAGAACGACGCCCACAACATAGTCTGAAGCATCTGTCTCGATCTCAAAAGGATGCTGCAGGTCTGGTAGTGAAAGTAATGGGGCTGAGCACAAGCACTGCTTCAAATCATTGAACGCTTGTTGTTGGGACCAGCCCCATGCAAATTTTTCCTTACCACCACCCCTATTTATTTGGTTGAGGGACCATGCAATATGGGAGAAACCCAACATGAACCTGCGGCTCCGAAGCTTAGTGAGTGTTGTTGGGGCTGGCCAGTCATGGATGACTTGGATCTTGGCTGGATCCACATGTACACCATGATGATCAATGATGTAGCCCAGGTAATGGACCCTGTCCATGCCGAAGGATCGTTTTTCCAAGTTGGCGTATAGCTTGTGCTGCCACAGGGTGTGCAGAACCTGCTGAATATGCTACAAGTGTTTGGCCCAAGTCTTGCTATAAATTAGAATGTCATCCAGATACAACACTATAAACGTATTAGTGAATGGTCGCAGGATATCGTCCATCATCCTCATGAAAGTGGATGGAGCATTTGTCAAACCAAAGGGCATGCCCAACCATTCAAAAAGGCCTTCCTTTGATTTGAAGGCAGTCTTCCATACATCTGTCTATTCTATCGGGACCTGGTGGTAGCCAGACTTCATATCAATCTTACTGAAGTGTTTGGCCCCTGTGAGTTGATCAAGGAGGTCATCGATTCAGGGAATCGGGTACCAGTTTCTGATTGTGATTTTATTCAGAGCCCGATAATCAATACAGAGTCACCAGGTTCCATCTTTCTTCTGTACCAACACGATTGGGCTCCCGCAAGGTGATGAGCTGGGGTAGATGTGCCCCTTGTGGAGAAGTTCTTAGATCTATCACTTGATCTTCTCATTCTCTAACAAAGAGCGATGATAGACTAGCCCATTGGGTAGCGGTGCGTCAGGGGTCAGATCGATGGGGTGCTTGACCTGGTAGTGCAGAGGTACCCTTGTAGGTGAGGAGAAGATATCCGAGTATTCTTCCACGACCTTATCTACTTGATTCTGCTGTGTGGAGAGGTCGGCCGCAGAGACCCTGGATGTGGTTGTGATCTTTCGCTTATTCTGAGAGAGAATCATGAAGAATACAAACTTCCCCGTCTGAGAGATGACCTTCCTGCATTGCTTAGCAGAGATCAAGGAAATAAAACTTCGTGGGACTACCTCAGGCATCCTGTACAATTTCCTATTCAAAGTAATAATAACACTACGAGGCCTAAACTCATATACAACATGATGTTTCCATAAATAAGGTTGGCCCAAAAGAACATCACAAACTTCGAGAGGAGAAACATCACACAATACCTCGTCTTTGAAGGGCTTGATGTCATACGATAGTCGACACTGTTGGCTGACACAGAGATCGCTTCCTTGGCGGAGCCATCCAATGGTGTACGATTGTGGGTGCGGCGTTGTTGGCAAGGCCAACCGCTTGATGACCTCTGCTGAGATGAGGTTCTTCTAGCTACCGCTATCAACGATGAAGTGCAGCGGGGTGCCTTTTACCCACATCTGTGAATGGAAGAGGTGCTCTCCTTCTTTTGGCTCATCCGGAACACTAGGATGGAGCTTGGTGGTAGAAATGGTGGCACTAGGTTCCACGTCAATGATCTGTCTTCCCCTTTCTAGTTCTGGCTTAGAGTCATAATCTGCATCTGATTCAGAGGCTTTCACTTCGGCCACCAACGACTGCTTTGAGTGGCAGTCAGTAGTGTTATGCCAAGGGCTCTTATGGAAGTCGCACCACTTCCTAGTATCTTTCTTTGTCTTTTCGGTGTCCTTCTTTGCTTGAATATTGGACTGGTTATCCTGATACTGTCCATCTTTGCTCTATCCTTTGTTCGATGGGTTGGGGTCGCCCTTTCATGGATTTTGTTGTGAGGGGTTTACAGGTCCAAATTGTTGCGTCTTTTGTTTGAGCTTCTGCTCAATTTTGATGGCATATCGATAGGCCACACCCAAGGATGAGATGTCCATAAATTCCATTTCGGTTTGGATGTATCTATGTAGAGCACCGCGATACTTGAGCACGATATGTCACTCTGAATCTTTGATACCCAACTTGGTACGCAAGGTATGGAAGATATTTGTGAAATCTGGCACTGCTTGGTCTCTTTCTTGCCGTAGTGTGGTCCATTTGGTATACCGGTCATCATAACTTCCAACAGGGTAGTATTGTTCCCTAATAGCATCCCTAAAGGATTCCCAGGTGTGTGTGACTGAAAATAATGAGGTTTCCTCTATTTCTTTTTGCTCACACAAAGTTTCCCACCAATCTTTGACATGGGGAATAGCTTTGAGAAGAGCAAAAGTAATCTTTTCTTTATTCAAAAACTTATGGACAAAAAAATACCCTTCTAGTAGATTCAACCACTTATCTAAAACATCTACATCTATCTGACCTTCAAATATAGGAATATTGAAGTTTATTTGTACCTTGAAGGGGGCGACACCTCCATTCGAAGAAGATGCATTGCCTGTTGGTAGCCACTGAAGGATTTGCGTGAAACTATCCATCATCTCGTTCCTCTGTTGCATGAGGGCTTCCTCAATCAACAGTTTGAAAGGATCTCCTGTCCCATCATATTTATTTTCTCCTTCCATGGGAGGCCGTTTGGGCATGCGAGAGCTTCTTTCCTTAAGAGAAACAAGCTCAAGACCCAACTCTTTGTACTCTGAGCTCGTTGGGGACATGCATTAAGAAAACAAGGAGCAGACCACTCTGATACCACTAATCCAGATTTTATGAGAAGAATGAAATGAATACAGATTATTAACATGTGAATAACACAAAATAACAGAGATACAATAAAACTGGTTTTCTATTCAATAACGAAATAAGTTGAAACTGTAAAATGCAGCGGAAACAAGCTTGCTGGAATGGTGGCGGCTTATCTCTGAGAAGAGATGTGATGGCAGCGCGCATTTGCCAGAAGAAAATTACAATGAGGTTCTAAAGTCCTTTTTATAATAATAAAGAATTCCAAAAACCCTATACATCCAAAAACCTAACCCTAGGAGATGAAGCGCCAAAAGTCACGTGGGCCCCGTTTGGGTAAGTTAGTACATCAACTTCCCGTGGTCATAACTTTTGCATACGATCTCTGTTTTAGGCGTGTGATAGCCTGCTGGAAAGGTATCATTGAGAATATTAATTTTGGGGGCTCAATCATGCCTTTATCTATCATTGAGGAGATCCATCCTGAAAAACCTTCATTTAGGCCCTCAAAATGGCCCCGGAAGTTAAAACTACTAAAAATAGTAAATTGCCAAAATTGTGAGAAACTGTTTTGAGCCAGTTGGAAAAGGTGGGTGGCCACAATATCCATCTGGATCACTCGAGGGATATTCTCCAAAGGGAGAAGATAGTACTACCGAGTAGGAGCTTGTTGCAGTGTACGATGTCATGGGTATGATGATGTATTTTCAAACGATGTCAGAGGCACTGATAAATCACCTTGATTGAGATGAGGGAAGAGGATCTTAAGCCAATGAGGGTTTTCAATTCCCACCTATAGTTAGTGGTAGTATTCACAGAGAACTCAAGAAGTTAAAATTTCTTGAGTTATGAGGTTCAACAAACGATATATCCCCCAAATCTTGGTTAGATAATATGGAAATGTGTTATGCATTGCATGATTATACCTCCAATATGAAGGTACGTATGACGGTCTTTCAGTTGAAAGGGAGAGTGCTTATTTGGTGGAAGACACTCTTACCACAACTAAATATGGCCATTGAAGATGTGTCTTGGGAATTTTTTGAGGAACTATTTCAAGAGAGGTACCTATCTGATGATTTCATTGAGTTCCAGCTCAATGAATTCAATGATTTATGACAGGGTATTCGTACAATACCTGAGTATGAGGCTAGGTTTATGGAGTTTCTCATATATGCTCCACACCTAAACATTGGAAAGTTAAAGGTGAATAAGTTTTTGTTTGGGCTCAACCACCACATTCGTCCTAAGGTGAGGATTGTAATGTCTCAGACTTTGTACGATGTAGTACAAAAATATTTTATCACTGAAGAAGAGTTGAAAACTAGGGATCAGGGTAGGACTCCTTCTAATAAGACATGACAAATTGCACTTAGAGCATTGCAGTAACAGGAACCCGTTAGACAAACTTCTGGGCACCATGATACACCCAGAGGGCCTATATTTTCTACACTATGCAGAAAGGCCACCAACCAGAGGAGTTCATATAGAGAACCACCGCTACAACAACCATGTCATCCTAAGAAACAACAATAATATAGTTCTATTCCGAAGAACATTTTGGGGCTGTAGAACCCTATACCAACATATTCTTCCTCTAGAACTAGGAGCACTGACCCTAATAATGGATGTTGGATTTGTGGAGAAACCCACTATCATAGATATTGTCCTATTGAGAAGGAGATAACCACTAGATCATAAGGACATATTCTAGTAGGAGATTTGGGTAGGGTTCATAACATTCAAGTAGTGGTGAATAACCACCAGGATGAGCATCAATCTATAGTACTTGAGACTTCAGATATGATATTAAATAAACAATTTATTATTTTGATAGATATATGAGCTATTGAGAGTTTTATATATAGTGTTGAACTTAAAAGAATTAAGGTGAAGGGAGTTGAAAAAGATGAGATTAGATATGTAGAGTTGGCATCTGGTGCCAAGTAAAAAGTTGGAGGAAGGGTTAAGGATTGTAACATCAATTTGGGTGATTTCATCGCAAATGTAACCCTTTATGTCACAACCTTAATATCCTATGACATTGTGATTGGATTAGATTGGTTAGAATCTCATGACGTGATACTTAAATACAAGATGGAAATATTAATCTTAATTGATGATTTGGAACAGAGTAGAGTAATTTTAGGAAAAAACGAAGGAGTATCACTAAGATTTATTTCTTTCATACAATTACAGAAAAATATGCGCAAGGGATGTAAGTTGTATGAAATATTAGCGCTTAATGAAAAGGGTGATGCAAAAATATTGGAATACTTTCCAGTAGTATCGGAGTTTGCTGATGTTTTTCCTGAAGAACTATGAATTTACCGCCAAAAAGAGAATTGGAATTTACTATAGATTTAAAACTTGGAACTAAACCAATTGCAAGACATCCATATCATATGTAAACACCTAAATTTCAAGAGTTAAAGATGAAATTGAAGAATTTATTAGCTTTGGGATTTATACATCCAAGTGTATTGTTGTGGGTTGCATTAGTAATTTTTTTAAGAAAGAAGGACAGATCATGGAGGCTTTGCATTTACTATTGTTAGTTAAACAAAGCCACGATAAATAATCAATACATGTTACCGAAAATCGATGAATTATTTGATCAAATGAAGGGGTTGACATTATTTTCAAAGATATATTTGAGATCAGGGTATCACCGGTTGCAAATCAAAGAAGAAGATATTCCTAAGACAATGTTTAAAACAAGATTTGGACATTACAAATTTATTCTATTACAATTTGGATTGACAAATTCCCCTAGTGTATTCATGATTTTAATGAATGGGGTATTCCTTGAATACTCATAAAAGTTTTTACAAGTATTTATTGACAACATATTAATTTACTCTCAGACAAAAGAGGAGCACAACGAACATCTGAGATTAGTTTTGTAGTGTTTAAGGGAAAACAAGTTGTATGGAAAGTTGTCGAAGTGTTCTTTTTATCAGACAAAGATTCACTATTCGGGACACATTTTTTCTGGAGAAGGTATAACTATGGATAAAATGAAGGTAGAGGCCATTATGGAATGGCCAACACCAATAATCGAGCAATAAGTACACAATTTTATGGGATTAGCAAGTTATTGTTGATGCTTCATTGAAGGATTTTCAAGAATAACAAATCCAATTACAGAATTGAAAAATAAGAAAAAGAAATTTGTATGGTCAGAAAAATGTGTCGAAGCATTTCAGAATCTTAAAGAATTACTAACAAAAAAACTTATATTGAAGGTTCTAGATATGGACAAGGAATTCTTTGTATGCATTGACGTATCCGAGGAAGGATTGGGTGGAGTGTTAATGGAAGAAGGTCGAGTTATTGCATATGTTTCAAAAAACCTAAGAAGGCATGAAAAGAATTACACAACACACGAATTAGAATTATTAGCAATTGTTTATGGATTACGAGTTTGGAGACATTACCTTATTGGATGGAAATTTGAATTGAAAACTGATCCTAGTGGATTGCAACACATTTTTACTCAAAGTGACTTGAACGCATTGTTGAGGAAAATATATGAAATGATCTTACTCAATCATTTTAAGATTCTTCTTGGCTAAATAAAAATAGATGGGAATATCACCCTGTGTTTATAGCCAACAAAAATAACATCCTAACTCACAAGTATTGATTACAAGTGCTTAGGCTAGTCTTTTACAAGTAAAAAGCTTGCTCAAAATTCACTTTTTATATGATTTTCTGAATATTACATTTGTTGAAATAAATGTAGAGACATAAGTAAAGACACCAAGAAGATAATCAAGACGGATGAGACATAAATAAATCCTTTATTTCATTCGAATTCACCAAAGAGTCATTTATTTTACAAAATTTCATGCAGAAATTTCGGACCAAAGTCAAACTTAGACATCCCCGATGGAACATGCAAAAGGACCTCTGACATAAAATAAAAAATTGAACTCTAAAATCTAGATTAGATTGCCACATATTGTTTCCCACTCGACTCTGCACAATAGCCTTTGTCGGTCATGAAAATTAATTCACAAACAGACAAGTCTACACAGCCTATCAAAGATAGATCAACACCTATGAAAAACAAGTGTCTGAATGATGGAATTCAACCCTGAATCTTGTTGTCTACAATAAGACCTTTCTATCATAAAAAAAAATAGGCTTATGATAAATTAAGGAATGAATGAAAACTAAACTATCTCAACATAAAATCAAAGAGCAAAGCTCAGTATGCTTCTCCTTCTCTCCTTGTTCCCCCCTTTCCCTTTTTCCTTTAAGAAAATTAGAATTGGTTGAAGTAGTTGAACCACCTCTTTAGTTAAGTTAACTAAAAATCAACCAAATTTTAGTTAAGGGGGGAAGAGTAATAAATCATAATAAGGGTTTCTAAATAATAATAACTAGTAGGTGGGACCCCTTATGACTCCCTTTAGTTCTCAAAAATCATAACATAACTAGTCAATTAAACAAAACACCCCCCCTTGTGACTCCTATCATCACATTCATATTTGACAATTTATATTACCAACATATCCAAAATCATGCTATATGAAAATCTGAAGTCAACTGTCATCAACAATAAAAAAATTAAAATCCATATTTTCCAGTTTGTGAGGCAATGTTTCCCTTGTTGATGCTATCATCCTTTAGTCCTTCTAAACCCGCCTTAGGTTGTATGAAATATTTGAGCCTCATCTCGCTAATCATATGAGAGCAATCGTCCTTCCAATGCATGTGGAAGGACACATATTTAACAGAATTATTTGAAGATGCAGAAGGGGCAACAACGACTTTCTCTTTGATAGGGGCATAGTAGGCCTTGGTTTTCATCCTTTTATTTGAATAGCTCATTCCTGTGTGCATAATCGATTAGCAAA
>JASDQU011245760.1:7673-22035 GCA_032191745.1 Picea mariana | reverse complement strand
AAATGCATGGAAATTACTAGATATGTGGTTATGAGTGCATGTTTATCTCCCTCAAATTGGAATCTCGTCCTTCTATGATCAAAAAAATCATCTGAAAGATAATCATCTTTCGGTAGGATGGAATGTGCCCATTTGGGTCTTTAACATACATGCTCAATATCATCCAAATATGATTCAAAAAATATATTTGAAATGGAGTCGACATCATTTTGAATTAATGAAACAAAAGGATGTGAAGATGCCTATGTAGAAGTATTTTCAGGTGGCTCATGAGATGCATGCAAAATTATCTTCAAATAGAGAAGATTTTTCTTCTAGTTGATTTTTTGTTGCCATTTTATTGTCAATATCCTACATGCATTCTTCATAATCTTCTCTTGTCCTTAATAGGACCTCCAATTTGGTCCATATTTCCTTCAAAGTTGAGAGTGATGAGTCCTCTACATGATACTATATTTTCGAATAAACATACATGCAGATAAGTCCAAGAGACATATCTTATCTGTTGATAAAATCATTTTTCTCATCAGTGGAATCAAGTTCTACCTCTATTGCAATTGTTATTTGATATAAAGTCTACATCTAAGAATAAATAAAATCTTTGGCTTCAACTCGAAATAATTATATGGCATGAGAAGAATTGTTAGAGTAAATTCCATTATGAATTTATGCATTTTTTTCATGAACCTACAAATAAAGTTCATATGTGCTTTCTCCTAGAAAGAAATCTCTAATACCATGTGAAATTCATAGAGAAACTAGCTAGAGAAATTCACACAAATATTGCAAAAGGAATCAGAGAGAAAGAATCAAGAATGAGAGAATGAATGTGTTATTCATTAGTGAGTAATAAATACATGAAAAATCTCTAATAATAGGTGAATGTTCTATAGATGTATGCATGGCTAAGAGAATGTGCTTCCTAGTCTAAGTCATTTGTCAATGAAAACCTTAGTTAATTGAGTCACACATGTGGAGGAGACAGAAAACAATGCATGCATGAGATATGCACCCTCTTGGCCTCATGCATGGTATATGTGCCCTCCTGGTGAGAAAAGTAACCACTACATGTATGATTTGTCCTCCACTAGTTAACTGAAATCCTAACTTATGTCAAACTAAACAAGAGAAGTGCCCCTATTTTTTAGGCGGTGCCCTATTTTTTTGGAAAAAAAAACCGAAAAAATAGTAGACCCTCACATACTAGAAAACTTAGTAAAAATGAATTAATAATCATTATGTGAGTGATGTGAGTGTGTAATATCTTCAATATTTTAAGTCCGAAAGGAATTTTCTAATACGTAAGCATACCCCAAGGAAATATAAATGTAGTTTTGTCTTGATACTTTGGATGGATAAGAATTTGGTTATAACTAGAGAATCCATCCATGAAGGATAATATCTCACTTGTCGCACACTGATCAATAAAATGATCTATAAACGGTGTGGGAAWATTATCTTTGGGACAAGACTTGGATTGTTCCTTGYTTCTTGTTTACTATAATGGGACTGGATACCCATTTAGTAAGATGGATAGGGTAGACAACTCCATCTTTGAAAATATTTTCTACCTGAATCTTTATTTCTTTTTTTCTTTCTAGGATTCATGGGTCAAAGYTTTTTTCAAAAACCCTTTTCAATTTCATACATTCTAATCTCATGTTCAATAATTTGGAGATCCATTCCTAGAATTTCCTCATATCTCCAAGTAAAGATGTCATGATACTCTTTAAATAARCGAGTGTAAATGAAAACTTAGTTTGAAGAGGTGTCTACCCCTATGAACACATTTTCAATGACACAAAGATTATGAGAGATGTTTATCAAGATTGTTTYTGATATGTTCACCACGTTTCCCTCAATGTACACTCCATGTGTTTCAAAGGGTTTCATTRGTCRATCATTAATTATTATTAAGGTCAATCTAAACTCTCCACTCTCAATCCTATCGATCTCCTAGGAGGAAATATGACCTACAATGCAAGTTCTTCCAAGGTCATTGGGGACCAATCATCACCTCCAAATTAGCCTCATCGGAAGGAAATACTATATCTAAACAATTAAAAGAGTCAAAATAATTCATAGTCTAAACATGCTCAATAAAATAATTTGACTCTTCTATCCAAGAAGGAGTTGGATCACTATCTGAAGTGGCACATTGAATTTCTTGATAAGTTATTTTTGTTGTAGACAACTTTATAATTTTATATTTGTTAATGTTTATAAAGTTTTTGCAAATAGTAAGTAACCCTAAATGAATAGATTATAACTCTCTCTCTCTCTCTCTCTCTCTCTCTCTCTCTCTCTCTCTCTCTCTCTCTCTCTCTATATATATATATATATATATATATATATATATATATATTATCACAAGGGAATTATGCATTTCCCTCACAATGGACTGTAAAAAAAAATATTAATTTTATTTGTGTTAATTAATTTTATTATAATCTTCCAATGATTTTTGTCAGTTCTTCATTTTGATCACAAATGAAGAACTACCAAAAATTGATAATATCAAAACAAAAAAAAATATTTTTTTGTTTAAATCAATATGCAGAATATCTAAAATTTATAATTTTCCATAAATTCTCAGTCAAATTGATTAAGAAAAAGCCACTTTCTGTGTTTCTTGAGTAGTTTGGTTGTAGTGTTGTATTATTTATTTTCAATTATTAATATTGTAGTGGTTTGAGTGTCTTGATATGTAGCATTTTTTTATTATGTTGTTAAGTGTTGATCTGTGTTTATTTTTGTATTGTGTTGTTAACTACTCTATTGAAGATGTTCATGATGAGATCAACTTTTATCTATCAAACCTTAAAAAAAAAAAATCCTTGATCTATTGATTTTCTTTAATATTTTATTTTAATATAATTTCAAATATTGGATATAAGCTTCCATACATATTCTTTTCTTTGAAATATTTACAAATTATCTTATTACTTTCCATATTATTATAATTAAGTACTCTTTGAATATTAGCAATTTTTTGATATTTTGGTTTTGAATAGAAGAAAAATCAAGTTTAAATTTTTATAATTAAAAACATTTACATACTAACGTTAAATTATAAATCTTTATACACTTATCAACGATTATGTTTAATGATATATATTAAATATTGTGAGATGTATTCAAGTTATTTATACAATTCTATTGAAAGAAAACACATTTACTTTACTAAGTTGCCCCTCCTTATCTCATAATTAAACAATTATTACAAAAATTAAAAATGACACTCTTTTTAGAATGTCAAAGTAGTGAATTTGAAATTTTCAAGTCCTTTAAAAAACCAATTTTAATATGCCATTTTAACATCCATGAAGGGAGAAATATTTTCGAAAGTCTAAAATGAATAAAATATAGACAAATACATATGAACAAACTTTCAAAAACCCCATAAAACATTGTGGGTAGAAATAATTTGTCAAATTTCCTTAGTACACCCACTTTAAATCACTATTTAAAAATACTTTTTATAATACCTACCTTCAAATAAAATTTTAATTCAAACTAATTCATGACATTTCTTAAGGTCCAATATCTTAAGGTCCAATAAATCAATTTTTGCTTCACTAGAGGTTGACCATTTTATATATATATATATATATATATATATATATATATATATATATATATAGAGAGAGAGAGAGAGAGAGAGAGAGAGAGAGAGAGAGCCTAATGATTAAGAACATGTGTTTCCTCCTAAGATGCCACAAATTCAAATCCAGAGGGGGGTGGGGTATGCATGTAGACTTTACGAGTCAAATAACTGGGCATAGGGGGTCATTGTCCCACAAACAAGGGGAGAAATTATGAGACCAATTTGGGGATATATGGTGGAATTTAATAATATTTTTAATAAGTTGTTTAATAAAATTCCTCATGACATCAAACTTTCTCAAGCAACAACTAAATTTACTTATGTTGGAGATTTTGAAGTTGATTTTTCCATGATGTTGAGGAAAGAAGATATGAAACCCTTCTCATAATTCAAGAGGATGCCATAGACATTACTTGTAGTGTGAGTGCCTCAGGTAATGTTAAACATAAATATAAAATTTTCTAATACGTATATAAAGGGAAATATACTACTAAAAATATTGAGAGTGAGAATATTTTCCCAACAAATATATTGAGTGTGTGCATGCATGCACACACACACATGTGTGTGTGTTAACTAGAGAATCTTTCCTAATTACATTTACCCATAATCAATTATTGACAAGGTTGATATACTCTTCCATGAAAAAATTGAATGATTCACCTACTTTATAATGGACATTAACTACATTATTTGCCTCACTATATACACTTTAGGATAAATATCACATCCTTAAAGTTTTCCTTAGAGTGGAGTATTTCTGTTGAAGATCATTTGTTAACCTTTCAATATTTCATTGATAATTTGTTTATAGAGAATGATGATGTTTTTATAAGTATATTTTTCCAAACTTTCGAAGGAGATGTTAGAAAATGGTTCGGGGGTTACCTCTAACCTCAATTAATTCTTGGACTATTCTAGAAACAACTTTTATGAGGAAGTGGGGAGAGAAAAGAGATCACATGTATTATTTAACTTAGTTTGGCTATTTAAAAAAGAGGGTTTAGGAATCTGTGGTGGAATTTAAAAATAGGTTTAATAAGTTGTATAATAAAATTCTTCATGACATCCAACCTTCTCAAGGAGCAGCTAACGTTACTTATGATGAATCTTTTGAAGTTGATTCTTACATGATGTTGAAGGAAAGAAGATTTGAAACCCTTCTCATAATGTAAGTTGGTTCCATAGACATTGAGGGTAGTATGAATACCTCAGGTAAGCTTAAACATAGGGTAGATCAGACAAATAAAGATAAAAGGAATAAAAAAGATGAAGTTGGTACTTCAAGTTCTAGAAAAGACTCTCAGGAGGCCAAGATTGAAGAAATGTCTAGAATCATCAAGAACATATCTAATAAATTGACTAGACTTGACATTGAGGGTAATAATCCTATTAAATAAAATCAAGAAGGAGGTCATAGAAATACAAATCAATTTGGGAGACCTTTTAACCCACATATTATGTGTAGGGAAAGAAGGAATGAAGACCAACCTATTCAACCACCCATCAGAAATAACAATGACAATAATTTACTTGATGATGATTTAGATGAAGAGTATGTTGATTTTTAAGAAGAAATGTACTTGCTTCAAGATAAAACTAATGTTATACACCGAACTCAGACCGGCTATGAGAAATCCATTGGTTCCAAACAACATTATTTGGATAAGGACATGAGCCAATTGGGATTATCATCCTCTCAATATAAAAATTTTGTTGATGGTTTTCAAGCTGAATTACAAAATAAATATGTCCTTACACTAAGACAAAGTACTAGTAAACATCACAATCACCCACAACCAAAAAGGTAACCTTTTTGTCAAGCTAAAGATAAGACAAATGAAGTAGTGATTTCTACAAGAAAAAGGTTGATAATCAAGAACAAATGAAAGTAGACAATGAACAAAACAAAGATCATAAACATGTTTCACATTTTAATATTGAAAATGAGTTGGAAAAAAAGTAGAGTACATGCTCCCTTAATAGAATTAGCCGACAATAATTGGTATCATAAACAAATTGGCAAAATTTTACATGGAGGAGGGCCAAGCAGTCAACTAGATACTTTAAACTAACATGATGAATGTCCTACTATTATGTTTGGATCACACATTGTTGACAAAGAAGATGTTATTTCTCTCTTTTATGTGACTTTAAATATTCATGACAAATTGTTACACAAATGGATGTTGGACTCTGGAGATTCACATAATATAATGCCTAAAACACTAAAGGAAAATCTTGTATTAGAGATAACCAGACTTTKTCATGATTTATATTCATTTGATTCAATGAAATTTAAGTGTGAGGGTATGATCAAGGATCGTGTGGTGAATGTAGCTGAGCTACCTAAGAAGAGAATTATGATGSATGTATTAGTATCAAATGTACATGTCGATTATGGTATGTTGGTGTCTAGATCTTGGGAAGGTATGTTAGGAGGTACAATGCATATGGATATGACGTATGCCATAGTTCCACTATTTGGGGGAGAAAACATAAGGTTATATAAGACAAAATAAATTTTCTTATGTGGTGAGTGRTCAAAATAACCCTAATAATCACCCTATATATGTTGTGGAAGATGATATGTGATGTTTCATTTTATCAAAAAATGAGGGACATGATGATGGTAACAAATATAAAAATATTTACTATGATTCTGGTGATAAGAGTGAGGAAATATGGAAACTCTATTTTGATGGGGCATATTCTAAGGTGTTGGAGYTGGGATAGTGTTAATCWCCCCCTATATAGGAGAAAATTCCTTTGTCTTACAAACTATAATTCGAAGCTAGAAATAATATAATTGAATATGAGGATTTAATTATAGTCTTAGAGGCTGCTAAGAAGCTGAAAATTACAAAAAATTCAGATTTTTGGGATTCATAATTGATAGTGCAGCGGGTAAAATTATTTATCAAACAAAAAACCAAAGAATGAAAGCATATGGAAATCAAGTATGGGATCTGATAGGTAAATGTTTCGAATCCTTTAATATTATTGTTTTCCCCATAGAATTTAACCAACAAGTAAATTCTTTAGCACTGATTGTTAGTACTTTTAAAACTCCAAATACACCTCAAGTCAAATGTGAAATAGAAATGAGATACATCTCATATATACCAGAAAATATCAAGATTTGACAAGTCTTTGAACATGCTCAATAGATTAAGATATTTTTTGAAGTAATAGATGAGTTTTCAACTACCAATATTGATCTAGATGAAGATAAAAAGGATTGGATATTTGCTTGAAGGAGAAGTTGAACTAGTCCCAGAGTTTAACAATTGTATGGGAAATCATAAAATCCTACAATTAAAAAACAATTTTATACCAAAAGGATTTCTACCTCTTGAGAAATTGTTTGTTAGGAATGATGTCCCTATTAATATTGTTGTTCATTCAAAGGATGAGAATGTAGGTGACTACAATATAGATATTAATAAGGAACTGATGCAGGAGAATTATCTCTCACGGTCCAGTGCTAAAAGTTTAATTGGAACATTAGGTCTAGGCATCAGCCCAAGGAGGGGCCATTGTAAAAGTTCATAAAGAAAATATATATATATATATATATATATATATTTCTTAGCAATTATAGATCGAGAATATTCGTAGTTGTTAGGTGTCAGTTTATGATCAAAGGTATGTAACGGATTCCTAAAGAAAGAGAATGGATAGTTGTTGTTTCAGTTAGTAATTAGATGAGTTATAGGGGAAGTAATGACGAGTTTCTAATTATAGACTTAGGTGAATGAATTGTAGGGGTTAGTGGAAGAGATGAAAGAAATGCTCTCTTGGAATGGAATAAAATTGGTAACTCTCGAAAGAGAGGGGGAGGAGCTTAGGGTCTTATGGAAGATGTATAGTTTTGTTCTTTTAATGAGAAAGACGATTCATCCTGACTATGCGTTTTTGTCTCTGTTATAGCTTGAATATACTGTGTGTAATGTTTTTTTTCCTTTATACTTTGTATAATATGTTTTGGGCAATCAAAGTAAATGATGGAAGCTCAATATGCAGTTGTAGAGTACATATGCACCAAAAGGAGCCATTTAAGGCTTCATAAGACTCTCAAAAATGATAGTAGTTGTGCATGATTCGAAGCATAGAGTTATGGAAGGCACACAAAAGTTTGTAGTGAGTCTACGATAGGCTTGAGTATAATGTCTTGGCAATTAAACTGGAATTTTCTCTGTGAATCGAGTTGATCTCTCTGTAGGATGATCGAAATTTGTGAAGATGAGAGTCAATGAGGACTCTGTGTAAATAATGGCAATTGAAATGGTGTACGGTCGTCTGTATTGGGTGAAGGTTGACTATATTGGGAAAATGGCAATGTGTGATATCATCGACACACAGTCAAGTAGTGGAGTAGTTATGCCTAGAGAATCGATTGAAGATTGAATGTATATTAGTCTCTGGTGTATTTGTGGTGGAATAGAGACAAGATCATGGTCAAGAGATAGTTTGTGAGTACGAGAGTGCATGAGGGCTCTGAATGAAGGAGAGAAGAGGTAATTAATCGACTGTAGGGAGATATCGCAGAGGAACTTGGAGTTCATTTGCATAGGTTAAAACGATTGGTTTAACCCTGATGTCGAAGGAAACAAGGCCATTTGTTCCAGGAGGGTTTCTGCATAGGAAATTGCAGAGACAAATGGAGTCTTGTGCAGAGGTAGTTGAAGAAATCATTGACAAAAGATCCTACGTCGCCTATGCGTCCTATGTGGATCAAATGGTGGAAATCGATGGAGGAATGGTCAAAGATTGACGTGGAGATGATATGTGCAGTAGGACTTCGTTGAAGTATTAGGTGGCGGTCGAAGGAGTGGCATCACATTCAGAAGTTGAAAATACAGTGCATGGAGATTTAACATGGCGACAGGGAGTAAATCGTGTGTTGAAATTCCAGGCTAAAGGAATGAGTGTCAGAGTTTAAACACTTTCCAGAAATGTGATAGACCATTTTCATAGTGCCTAGTTAAGCCACCAGTCTTGCGTTTGTAATCATGTGAGTAAGGTTCGAGCGTTTGATGGAGGTATTTTATAGCACTCTCTCATGTTGTTTAAATTTATGAGTATTAAGACCTTTGAACTGAGTCAAGCACATAAACTATATGTGATAGGCTTCATATAATGTGAGAAGCCTTTAAGAGATAAAGTGTGAACTTGGGCTATGGATGATATGGGTAAATGGTATGCATGGAGTGAAGTTTCTCAATTTTGATGAAAAGGGTCTTATGAGCATAAGGATTTGAATGCTAGTACACCAGGGAGCTTAAGAAATCTAAGGTGTAAAGAGGAGACAAGCTCTAATAGAGAACTAAGCTTAGAGGTAGAGCATAGGAGGTCTAGGAAGGGTTTGGGAAAATCTGGTAGGGCGTGACTTTCAAGGCATAAGCACATTAAAGATTGGATGATCCTTGGTAAGGGCAGGACTAAGCTAAGATCTACCATTAATTGGTATCAGAGAGGGAATGTTCTTGTGAAGGCAAGAAGACACACTAGCATTCTATAAAGAAGAGGATGCTTTGCATGGAAGTGGTAGCAGCAGAAGTAAAGACATCTCAGCAAAAGAAGATCACAGCCTTAGGGACAGTGATGAAGGAACCAATGAGGGTTTCATAGAGAGGAAGAAGAAGAGTGGCTAGGATCTAGTATTTAAACTGAGGATTGAAACACAAGAGGACAGTTGTGTCCTTAGTACAGATGAGTTGTGGGAGTAAGCCTAGAAGCAACATAGAGAAGTGCTCAGGAGGGTTCTAGAAGGAGGACCAAATACTTACCAAAATACCAAGCATAAAGGAGGTTTGGTGAGGTAAGTTGTAGCAGGAGGAACTATTACTGCAGTGGCTAGTGCAGCTCATAGAGGGTGAAAGAACTCAATAAGATGACTATTGAAAGTCATAGCATAGGTTCAGGAGGCAGCCAAAAAGTGAAGAAGGAAGATGCCAAGACAAATGACATATGGAAGAAGATGACTGATGAATATTATGAGAGAGAGAAGGCTAAGATAGAAGTCCATCTAGAAGTCATGATGGAGTTGTTACAGAAGGAGAAATAAGACCAGAGATGTGGTTTCTTCATGAGAAGAATGTTGAGGTGGAATAAGATACAGAGGAAGAAAGAGAAACTAATGAATTCTCAATGGGAAGATGAGGTACTAAAGGAAAGGGAGTATCTAGGATAAGACTTGAAGAGTAAAGCTTCAATTGTGTAATGTCCCCCACCTCTTAGAGAGGTGATGAAGAGACTCAGTGGCCTGGACACCCTCACTAGGTCATAGTCTCACACTGAGGGGGTAAATCAATGAGGCTAAAGTTATATTTTTAAGTTGACTTAAGAAAGGAAAGAGATAAAGGAGTAAAAGATAACTCAGCAGAAGAATAGAAGATTAACCCCGGGAGTTGACCTAACTCAACAGAGGATTAGAAGGAAAAGTATAAGTAAAAGGTTGGGGCACACCTATTGGGCATTCAGATTTTCATATATTTCTTGTTAGTGCTCTTGAGCATTCAGTTTGGGGGTTTGTTGTACAAACCCTTGTGAGCAACTCAGTGGTGAAATATCCACTCACCTTGTTCCACAGCTTGGTCTCGGGGATGAAATATTCCTCCACACCATTCTATTCTCCGCATATTTCCTTCTATAGCTTCAGTAGACAGCAGGGCCACACTGTTGGGGAATTTCTAGCAAGGGCACACCATACCATTGAGGAGGGTTCGATTTAGCTATTCAGGAGGGCGCAACTCCCTTAGAATATTTCCTAGTTGGAGAGGTTTGCCTCGGACGTTGGACTTGAAACTTTAGGAGGAGGATCCCACTACCCTGATCTATTACTTGACTAAGTTTGGGCTCATTTGGAGCATTCTTCCATCAGAGACAAATTATTGAGGGCTTCAGTCTCCACTTGGAGCATGGCACTCTCGGGTTGGAGGGTTTGACATCCAGATCTGCTTGATACTGGTATTCATTACTTATTCAGCCTTTAGAGGGTTCTTTTGTATTGATGGGAGCATTTTGTAGCAGCTCATGTCTATTGTTTGTACGACCATCTGAGGTTTATGCCAGATCGGCCATCTATTGTATTGACCCTACATTGCTTATAATAAAAGGGTCAGATCTTTGCTTGTGCTTCTATATCTTGAATGTATGATGATCTTCATGTGTTGAATGAATCCTGTATGCACTTAATAACTCAATGAAGACCTGCACATCGACAAACCAGTGGTAGTTAGTGATTCCAAGCCAAAATTTGGCTTGGGATCATTACAGTGGTATCAGAGCTTCGATCCTCCAAACCTGTGGAGGGATCGGCCCATGCAGAGGTACAGTAGTATTTTTATGGGTCGAAAGAAGAAATCAAGCAGTGAAACAGAGGCTGAAATGGAAGGGTCAGGGGATGACCATGAGCCTTTAGGCTTGGCTCTCATAGTAGACGAGTTTGATAAGTTCCAGCAATCCGTCAACCGCATAGAAAGCACATTGGTCCAACACTTGGGTGAGTACCATGAAACTAGCAGAAGGGGACAGGCCAAACTCTCTGAAACTTTGAAGAGGGTTGACGAGAACCTGCAAATAATGAACAAGAATCAATCCAAGCTAAATGAACTTCTGATGAAAGTGACCCATCAAGGGAAGAAACCTGATATGTACGGGAATAAGGAGGTTGGGGGATCCGTGGAAATCCATGAGGAGATTAGATATAATTCAGAGAAAGTAGTTAGATCAGAAGGAAGTCTAGATGGAGACACGGGCCAAGGTCAGATGGGTAGCAGGGTCAATTAGAGATGATACATACCTACATTCATAGATGATCAACTTGGTCGATAGTCAGGTAGAAGAGCTAACCCTAGATGATACATGCCCACATTCATAGATGAGCAAGGGAAGCAGGAACAGGTAGAAGAATTTGTGGAACAAATGGCAAGGAGTACCAAAGAATACTACAGTTTGGATATGAAGGTCCAAAGACAAATGTCCCTAGATCAGTATTGCCAACTCAAGTTCAGAAATCAACCTAGGACAAACCACAGAGGTAGTTTTGAGTTCGAACGTAGAGCAGGGAAGATAGAAATTCCATACTTTGATGGGACGACCAAGATGACAGCACAGTCTTGGGTACAAAAGCTGGATACCTACTTACAGCTCAACCCCATGAGGGAGATGGAGGCCATCAATTTTTCCACTATGTACTTGGATGGCAAGGCTCATGACTGGTGGTATCACAGACTCACCACACTTGACCAAAATTAGATTGTGTCCTATACAAAATTCACTCAGAGGCACATTGATAGATTTGATCAAGCAGATCCTGAGTTACATTTCCGAGAGCTCACCAAACTCAAGAAAATAGGTACAGCTGAATCATACATTGATGAATTTCAGAGGTTGGCAGTGATGGTGCAAGATATGTCCCCGACCAGGCTCATGATGCTTTTCACAGAAGGGTTGATGGAACCTTTGAAGGGTTGGGTAAAGGCCTTCAAGCCTACCATCCTACAAGAGGCCATTTGGAAGACGAGGGATTTGGGTCGAGATGCTAAACCTAAATTCATACCCAGACCACCTCTCAACAATGGTGGAAGAGATCAAAGGCCTCCAATAAACCAGGGAGGTCATGACCCTAAGGGTTTTGACAGAGGCCATGGCAGAATAGATGACAACACTAGGAGAGAACTGAGGAGGAAGAAACTCTGCTTCACATGCAAGGAACCATGGAACCCATCACACAAGTGCATGGGACGTGGTTAGGTGCACTACATTGAGGTCACTTTAGACAACGAAGAGGAAGATGAGATTGGCCAGATATNCCCAAGTATAACACCATCCGAATGAGGGGGGTCTTGCAGGGTCAAAGAGTTTCGTTCCTGATTGATGGAGGAGATTCCCACAACTTCATTAATGCAGCCTTACTGAAGAGGAGGCACATACCCACAGTAGAATTTGAAGGATTCAAAGTGGAGGTTGTAGGAGGAAGTACTATGCCCTATGACAGATATATCCTGGGCATGAAGCTTACCTTGGGTAGGCACGAGATGATACATGACGTCTATGTTATGGACCTTTCAGATACCAACATCATCCTAGGGGTTCAGTGGCTTAGCACATTGGGACCTATCACCACCAACTACAAAACTATGGAAATGTCATTTACAGAAGAGGGTGGATGAAAATTAGTGCTCTAGGGCATGACATGGAATGCTGCAAAGGTAGTCACGGCCAAGAGGATGGAGGCCATATTTCAGAGAGACGAGATAGTATACACAACATAATGCAGGATTGTAATGCATAAGGATGCGCAAGGCAAGGTCCACTACACCCCAGAGATCAAAGAAATCCTTGACAGACACCACAAGGTGTTCAACCCTATTCCTCCAGGGGTACCACCCGAAAGGGGATTTGAGTACATTATTGAGCTAGAGGAAGGGGCCAAGCCAGTCATTACCACACCATACAGACACCCCAAGAAGTATAAAGATGAGATAGAGAAGGCTATCAAGGAACTTCTAGACATGGGGCACATCAGGCCCAGTAGTAGCCCTTTTGCCTCTTTAGTAGTGTTGGTAAAGAAGAAGGATGGCACTATGAGGATGTGCATTGAATTTAGGGCCCTAAATAAAAAGACCATAAAAAACAGGTACCCAATACCAAGGATTGATGAATTGTTGGACGAACTGCATGGGGCCATTTACTTCACTAAGATTGACCTTCATTCTGGCTATCATCAGATAAAGATCAGGAAGGAAGACATCTCAAAAACAACCTTTAGATGTCACTACGACCATTATGAGTTTTTGGTGATTCCCTTTGGGTTAACCAATGCCCCTGCCACATTCCAATCATGCATGAACCATGTGTTCAACAAACAACTGAGGAAGCACCTGTTGGTATTCTTTGATGACTTGCTTATCTATAGCAAGACTTGGGAGGAGCATCTTAGGCACTTAGATCAGATTTTGTCAATCGTGGAGGAACAATCGCTATATGCTAAGGAGTCTAAGTGTGAGTTTGGAATGACAGAGGTCCTTTATATAGGACACATGATCAAAGCAAAGGGGCTACAGGTACACCAGGAGAAAATTGAATCGGAATGGCCCACTCCTAAGACACTCACAGAGTTGAGGGGATTTCTGGGGATGTGCACGTAATACAGGAAGTTTGTCAAAGGGTTCTCTCAACTGTGTGCACCCTTGACTGATTTTACTAAGAAAGGAGCTTTCAAGTGGGACGAGGAGGCTCAAATAATGATGGACAAGATGAAAAAGGTGATGAGTATGTGCCCAATATTAGCCCTTCCAGATTTCAGCCTCCCATTTACTTTGGAGTGTGATGCATTCGGGGAAGGAATAGGAGCTGTACTGATGCAAAAGAGGCACCCTCTTGCCTATGAGAGTCGGAAACTCAGGGGTATCGAGATACTCTACAACATTTATGAAAAAGAAATGCCGGCTATCATGCATGCACTAGCCAAATTTCGGCAATACTTGGTAGGTGCTCGATTTGTTGTCAAGTCAGATCATAACAGTCTTAAACACCTATTAGAACAGAAGGACCTGAACGAGAGGCAACAAAAATGGGTAATCAGGATATAGTCCTATGACTTTGACATCGAATTTGTCAAAGGAAAGAATAATGTGGTCGTTGATGCCTTATCCCAGAGGTCATCCATCCTTGCCATAACAGGGGTCACAGTTGACTGGAAAGACTAGTTGGTGATGGAGTATGCAGAGGATCAATTTGCATGCC
>JASDQU011245759.1:4425-25956 GCA_032191745.1 Picea mariana | reverse complement strand
CCTCCTTGGGCACGACTTACCGATATGTCGTCAAAATTGAGCAGAAGCTCAAACAAAAGACGCGGCAATTTGGGCCTGGGAACCCCTCACAGCAAAAGCCAAAAAGGGGTGGCCCCAACCCTTAGAACAAAGGACAGAGAAAAGAAGGAAAGTATGAGGACAACCAGTCCAAGAAACAAGCAAAGAAGGATACCAGAAAGAAAAAAAAGATATCGAGAAATGGTGCGACTTCCATAAGAGCCCTTGGCATAACACTGCTGACTATCGCTCAAAATAGTCGTTGGTGGCCGAAGTGAAAGCCTCTGAATCTGATGCAGGTTTTGACTCTGAGTCAGAACCAAAAAGGGGAAGATGAATCATTAATGCAAAACCCAGTGCCATCGTTGCTACCACCAAGCTCCAACCTGGTGAACCAGACGAGCCAGAAGAAGGCAAGCACCTCTTCCATTCACAGATGTGGGTAAAAGGCACCCCACTACACTTCATTGTCAATAGCGGTAACCAAAAGAAACTCATCTTAGTAGAGGTTGTCAAGTAGTTGGCCCTGCCGACAATGCCGCACCCACAACCCTACACCATTGGATGTCTCCGCCAAGGAAGCGATCTCTGCAACAACCAATAGTGTTGACTATCGTACGACATCAAGCCCTTCAAAGACGAGGTATTGTGTGATGTTGCTCCTCTCTAAGTTTGTAATGTTATTTTGGGCCAACCTTATTTATGGAAACATCATGCTATATATGAGTCTAGCCTCGTAATGTTATTATTACTTTTAACAGGAAATTGTATAGGATACCCAAGGAAGTCCCTCCTAGTGCTATTTCCTTGATCTCTACCAAGCAATGTAGGAAAGTCATCTCTGAGACCGGGAAATTTTTCTTCTTTGTGATTCACTCTCAGAGTGAGCGAAAGATCACAGCCACATCCAGGGCCTATGAGGTCGATCTCTCCACACAACAAAAGAAAGTGGATAAGGTTGTGGAAGAATACTCAGATATCTTCTCCTCTCCTAATGGGGTACCTCTGCACTGCCAAGTCAAGCATCCCATCGATATAACCCCAAGTGCACCGCTACCCAATGGGTCAGTATACCGTCTCTCTCTGTTAGAAAATGAGAAGATCAAGAAGCAGATCCAAGAACTGCTCCACAAGGGTCACATACATCCCAACTCATCACCTTGTGGGAGCCTAATCATGTTGGTACAGAAGAAAGATGGGACCTGACGACTCTACATTGATTACTGGGCCCTGAATGAAATCACAATCTGAAACCGGTACCTAATTTCCTTAATTGACGACCTCCTTGATCAACTCATGGGGGAAAATACTTCAGTAAGATTGATCTGAAGTCTGTCTACCACAAGGTCCCAATAGAACATACAAATGTATGGAAGACTGCCTTCAAGTCAAAATAAGGTCTTTTTGAATGGATGGTCATGCCCTTTGGTTTGAAAAATGCTCCAACAACTTTTATGAGGATGATGGACGATATCCTACAACCTTTCACCAATACTTTTGTAGTGGTGTATCTAGATGACATCCTCATCTACAACAAGACTTGGGTGGAACACTTGCAACATATTCAATAGGTTCTGCACACCCTGTGGCAACACAAACTATATGAAAACTTGGAAAAATGCTCCTTCGGCATGGACAGGGTCCATTACTTAGGCTACATCGTTGATCGACATGGTGTGCATGTGGATCCAAACAAAATCTAGGTCATCCATGACTAGCCAGCCCCAACCACACTCACTGAACTTCGGAGCTTCTTGGGCCTTGCTAATTTCTATCGCAGGTTCATGTTGGGATTCTCTCATATCGCATGGGCCTTCAACCAAGTAACCAGGGGTGGCGGTAAGGAAAAATTTTTGTGGGGCCTGTCCCAACAACAAGCCTTCGATGACTTGAAGAAGCATTTGTTCTCATCCCCAACACTTTCATTACCAGACCTGCAACATCCCTTTGAGATCTAGACAAATGCTTCAGAATATGTTGTGGGCATCGTTCTCACTCAACACGACCACCCCATGGCATATCATAGTGAGACACTATCAGATGTTGTATGTAAGTACCCTACTTATGACAAATAAATGTACTCCATTGTGCAAGCCCGTCGCCAGTGGAGACATTACATTCTTGGGAAGGAGACAATCATCCACACTGATCATAAGCAACTACAGTTCATGCAGACCCAAGGAAAATTGCAAAATGACCGCCATCACAAGTGGTCCACATACTTACAACAGTTCCACCTCAACATCAAGTATAAAACATGAAGTACCAACCGAGTTGTTGATTGACTTAGCTGACCTCCAGTTGTGACACTCACCACAGTGCTAGACTCTTGCGGCCATGAGACCTTCGGATGGCCCCACCTCTACGAGACAGACCATGAGTTCTCCACCACCTACCAAATGTTGGGCGCCAACTTAGTGGTTGCTAATTTCCATCTTCAAGATGGGTTGTTGTGTCGTCTGGGACATCTCTGCATTCCATCAAGCGAGCGCACAAAGCTAATTTTGGGAAGCTCAATACAGTCGGGTGGTAGGACACTTTGGCGTTGAAAAGATAGTGGCAATGTTGCAGAAACATTTCTATTGGCCGAAACTTCAATAGGATTTCAGCAAGTATATCAGGTCTTGCATCGCATGCACTATTGCCAAACCGACCACTAAGAAACAGGGCCTGTACACCCCTCTTCCTACTCCTAACATGTCATGGGAATCCATCTCAATGGAATACATGTCGGGCCTCCCATCCACCAAGAGGGGAAATGATTGTGTTTTTGTGGTTCCTGATCGCTTATCCAATATGGAGATTCTAGCCGCCTGCAATAAGAAAATCACAGTAGAATCCACTGCCAATATATTCTTTGAACAAGTATGGGTACATTTTGGGATCCCACAAAACATTATCTCAAACCGTGACAATTGGTTTCTCTGTACATTTTGGTTAAGCCTCTGGTCACTGATGGATACCAAGCTCACCAAATCCACTGCCTTCCACCCCCAGATAGATGGCCAAACTGAGGTTGTCAATCGGATGATTGTACATATCTTACGCATGTACAATTCAAAACACTTTCGCACATGGGATGAGAGTATTCCCTATGTCTAGAATAGCTACAACTGAGCCTCACATAGCTCAACTGGCCACAACCCCTTTCAGGTGGGGTTGGGATTCCAACCATTGGGCCCCATGGATGTTTCACTACCCTTGGTGACCACCTCGACCAACTTGTCCCATGCTCCACCAGAAGTTGACAAAGCCACCCTGTTCATTAAGAAGATCCACCACATTTGCCAATAGGTTCTGGATATTCTACAAAAGTCTAATGCCAAGTACAAGCAATGCTATGATCAGCATCGAGTGCCACATAATTTTCAAGTGGGAGACAAAGTTTCATTGCACTTGCAGAAAGAATGCCTTAGAGAGCCCCATCGGAAGCTTCCCCCACTCCGTTATGGGACGTACACCATCACCAAGGCTATGGGTGACAATGTTTTTGATCTCAACATTCCCCCTTTCCTTGGCTTGCACATAGTCTTCAACGTGGCTCTCCTTCGGCCATATTTCCCACCATTATTGGACACCTCAGAGATAGCAAAGTAGTTGAAACCAACAGAACTCAACCCTGAATGCATGCAATAGGAATCCAATGATCAGATTCTGGACACACAGATCAAGGGAACTCGACAACAAAGGATCCAACTTTATTGAGTCATCAAAGCAGGGCAGCTCCTGCACCAAGGCAAGTGGCTCACCCAGGGCCAAATTCAACAGAAATTTCCTAATCTGATGGGGGAACTCTATGCAATGGATACCATTTCTTCCTAAGGAGGGAGGATTTATCTAGGTGGATATCGGTGGCCACCCACCTTTTCCAACTCGCTCAAAACAATTTTCTGCAATTTTGGCAATTTACTATTTTTAACAGTTTTTAACTTCTAGGGCCATTTTGAGGGCCTAAATGAAGTTTTTTTGGGATTGATATTCTCAATGATATTTGAAGGATTTTATTGAGCCCCCAAAATGAATCTCATGAATGATACCTTTCCAACGGGCTATCATGTGCCTAAAATGGATATCGTATGCAAAAGTTACGACCCCAGGAAGTTGATGTACTAACTTACCCAAATGGGCCCCACATGACTTTTGGCGCTTCATCTCCTAGGGTTAGGTTTTTGGATGTCTATGGTTTTTGACAGTCCTGTTTATTGTAAAAAGGCCTTTAGATCCTCATTGTAATCATCTTCTCGTGAATGAGCGCAGTTGTCACATCTCTTCTCAAAGATAAGCCACCACCATTCGAGCAAGCTTGTTTTCCGCTGCATTTTATAGTTTCAGCTTATTTCCTTGTTGAATAGAAAACCAGTTTTATTGTATCTATGTTATTCTATGTTAAGAATCTTTTAATAATCTATATTCATTTCATTCTGCTCATAAAATCCAGATCAATATCCACTTGCACTCATCTCCACTTTGAAAGGATTTTGCAAGTTAGGCGATGCAAGAACTAGTTCTTGATTGATCTTCCATTACAACTCATCAAAATATTTTTGTTGATTATTTCACCAGCGGTTTTTCTGGCATGAAGTGGCCCATCTATAAATGAAAAGGATACTATGGAATTACATAGGTACTATGCTACCCCAAAGAAGATCCTAACTTCAACAAAATTATTAGGAATTCGCCACTTGAGAGGATGACTTCCATATTTGCATGATCTACCTTGAGTTCCCCTCCACCAATCATATACTATAAATACACCAATTACTGCTAAGAAATATTTCATTTTTTAAGGTTAGGTGGTAGCTGATGCTTTTTCAGAGTCTCTAACACCTACATGTATATAAGGGATGCAATCTTTAGGAGGAGAGAAAACTAGTGCCATCTGATCAAGGATGGGAAGTCTTTCATCATCAATGCACACAAAGGTAAATCCAATATATCTCTGGTAAGTGCTAACAAAGCCAAGGAATTGAGCAGTTCTAGCATAAAGTTTGTATTTCTTTTCTTAAGAGAGAATCAAGTAGGTGATGAATAAACAAAAGGAACTGCCATGAATCATCCTTATCCCTTATAATGAAAAACATGTTTAAAAAACACTTCTAAACATTAGCCCTCACTATCTCCCCTCTCCAACCTAAATGACGGTTCTAATTTGTTGACAACACCTTAATTAGTTTTTTCCCGGATGGAGTGCTTGTGTGGACAAACAATATAAGCCCCATGTGACGCTCGAACACACTCTTGTGTGGGCTTGATCATGTACATAATGGTGATTTGGATGGTAGACAAGACATGAGCTCTCATTGCAAATACCTCTTACTCAATCAACAACACTTGCCATGACTCAACCATTAATCCCACCATGCACAACGTCATGCATGGAGTAAGGATGAAGGTTCAAGAAGTTAACCTGCAAAGTAGGAAATGGAAAAAGGTTGGGGGAACAGGGGAAGTTGGGATTTGTGGCATCTCTAGTCTCACTTTCATGTTTGGTCCTTCTGATTCAATTAAAGTAAATTTGGGGTCTAAAATGGGACTCATAAGAAAAATCCATGTTGATGAGTTGGAATTCAAAAACCAATAAAATTTCAAGAAACTGGGTCAAACAATAATCATTGAGTTGGATGTATAAAAGACGAGGAAAATTATTTGTCATAATTCTATTTGGAAATATTTAACTACATATAAATCTCACCTTTGTTAAGATATCAATATCTTAACAAAGGTCAGATTTATATGTAGTCAAATATTTCCAAATAGAATTATGACAAATAATTATGATAAATATAGATGGACAGTTATATGCCCCTGGTTGTGTTGATGCTTTTGTAGCATTGGGAGGCATTCCCACTAGTGGCCTAGGTTCCAGGCACTTGGGTATCGTCATTGGCTGCATGATGGACTTTTAGTTTGGAGAAATCCCCCTTGGATTTGAGTTGGGGCTTCATGGGCTTGGTGTGTGGCTACGTGGGCTTGTGTTGGGGCTTCACACCCACATGTGTGAGTAAAAAAGCCTAATTTGATGTTGACTTTGGTTAGGGGATTTCTCACTCACCCTTAATAGTTGTATATAAATGAGATAGGATGATGTGACAAATCATTTTGTAGAGGATTCTTGGTGAGAATCCTTGGTGACCTCAACCATGCGATTTCAGGAGAGGAGAGGTATCTTACCTTAGTTCTAATTTTCTGTTACAACCAACGTTGGAGCCTTAGATGTGAGGGTTTGATTTGTTGTTGAGTTCTTGTTTTGGGTAGGTTTAGTTGAGGAGAATGCACAACCAACAGGAGAGAGAATAGTCGTAGCTATAGGAGGACTCAACCTATTGATTGAGGCCATCCATAGTCCATAGGAAGGCTCGTCCTGCTGGTAAATTGTTGTGACTAGGGTTTAGCTGACTCCAACTAGTTACCTAGGATAGTTGTAGGTCCTAAGTAGGCTTCCATAGATTTGTTTAAGGGTTGTGGCAGCTGGGAATAAGTTCGACCTAGGGAGGAAAGGGTACAATAGGTCTTGGACACGTTTGGGATCCTCTGACAACAAGAGTGGCATGCTTATACAATAATTAATGAGGGTTGTACTCAGGGTTGTTACAACCATGATTAGTAGGTCGATATAGTATCCCAACAGTGGATTTTTGGGCAGCCTTAAGGGTTGTAACAACCACCATTACAACAGATTTTTGAGAGTTGGAACAATAGTGAGTTTTGGGAACTTTGGCAAGCTTGTGCAATAGTGTTGGGACAATCTCTGGAACAAATTGGAGGGAAGATTGAGGGAAATCTCTAAGGTCCATTCTAAAGGACTAGAAAAATATATTGAGGGTTTTGACATGTGTGTTACAACATTCCCTTGAATTATCTTCCTTGGACTAGGTTTGGACAACAACATTGGCACAAAAACAAAGGAGGGTTTCTGCAATATGTTCTAAGTGTTTTTGGTATGTTACTTTATGTAAATTGGGCCATTGTCCCTAGTACGAGATCCCATTGGTTCTGGGTTTAATAACATTATTTTGGGCCTAAGATTCTTGTGTACCTGTGTATAATCTTATTACTAGTTCTTATATTCCATTGTGTTAAATGGTTAGGCATCTTAATGTGTTTATGTTTACAGTTCAAATTGGGTAAATTTTTCTATATCTGTAGAAATAATAGACCAGACCTGAGATGCGGTAAAATCTAATAGGTTGATTATTCAAAAGACACATTATCCAAAGATCAGATATTCTCAAATATGATCATATAACATTCCTTTGTCCTTAAGTCAGAGGCATAAGTTTAGGGGCTCGAGAAGTGGATCCAGGAGCTCTATGTACTACAAATCACTCTTATCAAGTTTTTCAAGATAGATCTGGTGATCTCCAAGGGGACTCTTCTCATAGACTCGGATGGATCCATGGGGATTTGTGCCCTTCAACCTTAAATGTAGGTTTGGATGGGAGTTTCTCACATCATTATGTTTTGACTAGTATGGTGCTCGGTGAATCATCTTCTTCATAGGGTGTGGAGCCTGAGAAGTTTCTTGCGAGTGGATCGGTTTAGGGTTTTATTAGAAGTAAAACTATGGAGGAAAAGCTTCAAGGAGGGGATCTAGGTCAATTTCCAGGAAATTCAGAGCAGGTACAAAAACTAGTAAAGTCTTGGGGTAGTGAGGTGTTGTTGGTGATAGGTGAAGATCTGCGGGTGACCTAGATCATAGAGTTGGACATATTTGTAATTGTGGGAAAATGTTGTAGACAAATCATGTAAGTTGCCTCTACGAGTTCATGGCTGGAGAGGAATTGCGTCCCTATGCTTGGTTACACTCCAATTTTCCATCTTTTGTTGCATGGTTGGATTGGGTTTATTTTTTAATCCAAGGAGGATGCCTTGAAAATCCTTTCTAGTCATTGGTATCTGGGCAGACACCACTTATGTGCCAAGCCATGGAACCAATTATTCAATGTTGAAGACGAGTCTCTGTCAAGATGGACTACATGGGTAAAATTACCTAATTTTCCCATTGAGTTTTGGAAGGATGGTGACCTAAGGGTTATCGAGGAGGTCGTGGGAACTTTCATATCCTTGGATGTTCATTATAAGTCTAGCGGTGTGCGCAAAATTGCTTAGATTGTGGTTTCTTTAGACCCTATAAATGGTTTATAAGAATATATAGATATTGTTATCAATGACCGATCCTACTCTATGGATCTAGACTATATTAACATTCCCTTACATTGTGCTCGATGCCATAAGGTTGGCCACACAATGAAGGATTGTGAGCTGATTTTTCAGTCCACAATTAATAGGGAGGGATCTTTGCAATCAACAGAGGAGGGTTCAAACTCCAATAGATCTTAGAAGATAATGGCTTGAAGCTGGCACCCCCACTCCCAGATTAAAAGGTCAATAGTGGTTTCCCTCGTCATATCTCTATGAAGGAATCTTCGGTCCCTCTCTAGGATATTCTGGTGGGGGACCTTTCAGTACAGCTTGTGAAAGAAAATATGTGCAATGTAGTTACTCTTTCTTTTGTGGAACTTTTTGGTAATGATTTATACCTCTCACCATCTCAGTGGAACAATATTAAATCCCTTTGGAAGGAAAGTGAAAAACTGAAACAAATCATGGGTAAGCCTCATTCGTTTCATGTTCAATTACAAGATTCTTTACTTAAGCTCTCAAGTATGGGTGAGCCTAATCGTATGGAAGTGATAGATCCTAAGAATTTTGAGGGGTGGGGTTCTAAGTCTAGTTATGTTTCTTATTGGGGAGATATTCCTCTAGGGGTGGACATGTCTAAGGACATATATTTATGTCTTTTACATGTTCCAGGTAGGTCAAAAAACGTTCGTCATATTCCACTTCTTCTTCCTTATGAAGGGAACCTTACAAATTGCATTCTCTTGTTATAGCAAAGAACCCATGACCTTCTGGGGGATTGGGGATAGATGATCTCAAGGATACCCTAGTCAAGATCTAGACACAATTCTTCCTTTATTGGCTTCTCCTATATTTTCTCTTTGCAAAATTGCTTCTCTATTTCTTCTTACTTTTACACCGAATTGTTTAGAAAAGAACTAGACCACTATTTCTCCTTGATTAATATTTGTGGTCCTTACATGAGAAGGTAATAATATTAGAAACATATCTTTGGTTTATCCTTCTTTCATTTTGATTCCCTCGTAATCGAGGGTGATTTGAATCTAACCACTAGTGGGGAGGAAATATGGGGAAATTCTACTAGGGAAGATGTTTTAGCTAACTTTTTCCTCAACAAATCTGAATTGGCAGGTCTTGTAGATGTTGAACCATTCTTCTTGAACCCAAATTGGAGAAATAACTGGAGTGGGATAGAGGGGGTTGTGAAGAGGCTAGACTAGTTCCTAATCCACCGCAATATTATGTAGGATATTGGCATTCTACAAGACTGGGTGGGTAAGGTGTGTTGCTTTGATCATTTTCCTATATTACTTGAGCTAGAAAATCCACTTGGGAAGTCTGGTTCCATTTTTAAATACAATCCTTCCTAGGTAAAGGTGAAGGAATTTTGAAATATGGTTAGGGATAATTGGGAACACTATCAAGTAGATTCCAATGAGACGACTTATTCCCAATTTATATATGCTCTTCACGCACTTAAAGAAAAAGTTTTGATCTAGGATAGGAAAAGATAGAAGGTAGTGCACAATGTAATACATTCCATTGGATCAGAGTTGGAATATTCTTATGGGATGATTTAGAGAGGTCAGAGGAATCAAGAAGTTATGGATTCTCATTGGTCCTTAGAAGCTCGTAGGTATTCTTCACTCTTGAAACAAGAAAAGGTTTGGTGTTTGAAAATCCGTGCTTTATGTATCTCCAAAGGGGATCAAAACACCAAATATTTTCAAAATGTTTCAAATCATAGGAGGAACTACAATACGATTTGGGAACTAAATGATTCTGAAGGTAACAAGGTATGTGGTTTCTTGGATCTTGCCACTCTTGGTGAGGATCATTTCAACAATTTATTCAAGGAACCATCACAAGTTAAGATGGCAAAAATATTAATATTTATTTCCTTTTTCTCTGCACTGATTGAGGAGGAGTACAATCATGATATATTTCGTGAGATATCTAAGGAGAAATTGTTTGCAATAATCTCTAGTTTTAAAAGGGATAAAATCTCGGGCCCGAATGGGTGGAATGTTGAATTTTTCATGAATTTTTTGGATATCATTGGGATTTATTTTCTTCATGTGATAAAAGAGATCCATATTTATGGCAGATGTTTGAGTAGCATTAACTCAACTTTATTAGATGTTATTCCAAAGATTGATTCCCCAACTTCATTTGAAGATTTTAGGCCTATTTCCCTGTGTAATCATCTATACAAAATTATGGCTAAGATTATAGTGGTGAGCCTTAAATCAATTTTGTCTTTTGTCATCTCTCAAGAATAGTCTGGTTTCCATCATGGTCATCTTATTCATGAGTCTATTGGATTTTCATAGAAAGGAATTCATTTCATCAAATATTTAAAGCGTTTAATTTTGGTTATTAAAATCGTTCTGTCAAAATCCTACGACCAAGTGTCTTGGCTATATATCAGGCTCCTTGTTTTACATATTGGGTTTGAACTAAGTTTGGTAAAAGGGATTATGGCCAGTGTGACATCAATGTCATTTGGTGTTCTTATTAATGGTGTCGACTCACCTTTCTTCCGTATAGCATGAGGGTTGCGTCATGGTTCCCCCCTCTCCCCATACCTCTTTATTCTGGTTATAAATGGACTTAGCAGGTTATTAATAGATGCAAATAAATCATATCATTTTCAAGGCTTACAAGTGGGGAGATATGAATGTCTCTCCATCTCCTTTATGTTGACGATATTCTTATTTTTTGTCTATGTGTGGGTCTCAATGGAAAAATCCTCAAGGATATTCTAGATCTTTTACGTGATGCTACAGGCATGGTCATTAATATCACAAAGTCAAAAATATATTTCCTAGGTTTAGAGGTGGATCAACATAATAAAATTACCATTTTTTTCAATTTCCCATCACGTGAGCTAGAGGATGGTCTTAAGTACTTTGGTCATGTCCTAAAGCCCAACAATTATGGTGTAACTGATTGACATTGGATGCTAACCAAGATTGAAGGGTGTATAAACCTGTGGTGTAATAGGTGGATCTCTCGGGGCGGGGCACATATGGTTCTTATTATGTCTGTCATTGAAACCATTCCAATATAATTCCATCTGCTAGCCAAAATCCCAAAAAATATTCTCACTCGGATCTGAAAATTATTCTTTAATTATTTGTGGAAGGTAAGTTATGAATATTTGGGATCTCACCTAGTAAGTTGGAAAATATTTTTCAAGCCAAAAACGTTTGATGGTAGGGATTCAAAGGACACATTTTCCTTTGGACGGGCTTTGGTGACAAAATCTCTATGGGTGTTCTTGACTCAGGATAGTCTTTGGTGACACATATTAGTGGACAAATATATAACCCTTGGATTCGTGATATATTGGATTTGGAAGCCAAACAAAATCACAATAGATGTCTCAAATCAATAGAAATCACTCACGCAATATTTTCCAATCACTGGTAAGTATATGGTGTGAAAAGTTGGATCGGGGCATCAAGTTTGTGTGGGTCAGATGCTATCGTGGGGTGTGGAAATGGAATTTTTTTCCGAAGGATTTGGTTGCCTTCCTTAGAGATACTAGGCATTTATTTCTCTATCAAGTAAGTGATCCTATAGCTACTACATTATGGAGGCAAGATTGGCTTTCAACATACGGTCTATATTTACCTGCATAGTGGTGACCTTGTTGGGATTTTTTTTCTTCAGAGATGAGAAAGTATCACATACATCTTTCAGAGGAAGAGGATGACTTGGCATGGGTATTCAATAAGTTGGGTGGCATATACTCATCGATTCTAGGTTATTAGGATTTGATGGATGATGACGAAAATATCTAGGCTTGTTGGTTCAATAAGTTGTGGAATTTAAGGTTTCCACTAAAGAGTCTTATACTTTTTTGTCTTGCACTCAAATATCATGTACTTACGTTGGATAGAATGCGAAAATGAAGGAAGTAGGACCCAAGGTTGTGATATCTTTGTAAGTGTTTCGAGGAAATAAATCATCACTTATTTTTAGCTTGTTCTTTCTCTCGACAAGTCTAGATGGAAATCAGTAACAAGGTGGCCTACCCATTCTATGGGACAAAGCCAATTTGATTGATTGTTTTCATGATTTATTTTCTAGTCCATTTTTTAATGAGGTTTGAATGCTCCCGCGACTGACTGTTTGGGGAATTTGGATTGCCTGAAACTCTATTATATTTGAGGACAAAGGTCACCCTCCATTCAAGGTCAATCAAAAAATTATGGGCATGATGAGTCATTTTAAGGGGAACACCAGTTCTCTAAGAGATTGTGTGATTGGGTCTGTGGAGCTAGATAAACAAATTCCTTGGGGTGTTTTCGATGGGGCATCACAAGGCTTGGACAAAATATGTGGACTGGGTTTTATTCTTTATTTGTTTGAACCTCACTATATTACGAGGAAGGATTTTTTGGGATATGGTACCAACAATCATGGTGAACTCAATGCTTTGTTTGGGTTGCTGAAATGTGCCATTAATTGGAGCATGGATAGGTTGTAGGTATTTGGTGATTCAAAAATGGTAATTGACTGGATGCAAGAGGAGGATCAACTTGAAAACCCAACTCTTGTTAATCTAGGCCATCGACTAAAACTAATCTCAACTTCTTTTTTTAATATCAGCTATAGGCACATTTACTGGGAGTTAAATTCCATTGCAGATACCTTATCTAAGGAATCATTAATGCTTCCTAAACATCAATTAATTTTGGATGAATTTCGTGATGGAGATTTAATCTCCAATAGATTAATTTCATTTTATGAACAATAAGCTAGAAGAATTGTGGTCGAGTTGAAGTTCTCTCAATTGTCTCTTTTTATAACTTAGTTGGTCAGACCCATTTATGGGCGTAGTAAGTTTTATGGCTATTTGGTCCCTGTATGGACTCATGTCTTGGTATCTCTCTTTGTCTCTTTTTGGAATGTGCTCTTGTGCCTTCATAATGTAATTTCTTTTTGTTAAATGGAAGCCACATTTTTTTCAAGGAAAAAAACATATAACATATAACAACTAACACATATATTTTATATATAACAAGAAATATAAGTAAATTATTTATTATATAACTAAGAAATGTATTATATAACTAATTTATATTTATATAAATAGCAAATACATTATATAACAATAAATATAACTAACGAATATATTATATATAACAACAAGTATAATAATTTAAAATACAATAACACCAATATAATATAATAACAATTTAATATGTTTTTATATATAACAACTAATTGTCAAATCTCAATAGCGTGATTGGTTTCGTTCTGTATGGCGACCCAGGTTTGAAACTCACTGTAGTCGGTAGGAGACACCCTAAAAGTCCATTCATGCTAAGGGTTGGTGTGGCCCAGGCCGAGTATGATCCCTAGGTGATTTTAACGGCTTATATGCCCTAGGTCACAGTTTCTTAGCCACGAGCTAGTACCACAAGTAACAAACACACACACTCACAGATAAACACACACACACACCAACTAATTAATATAATAATATTATGTCATTTATTGTGTGTGCACGAGAATATAAACCTTTCATTATTTTTAACCTTCATCTTGTAACTTTATATTAACCCAATTTCCTTAACAACCATCATTAATGAGACAATTTAAATCAAACTTCAATAGATAACACCTCTAACTTAGTGTGACGTAGCATATTATTAATGTGACATGGCATATGCTTTTTCTATTTTTCTATTTTCCTTAGGAGGGCAATTTTAGACCCCAAATTTACTCTAATAGTGATTTTCAGTTCTCTTGTATGTTTAGTAGTCTAGAGTGTTCTATCTTATATCTCAACTCATTATCAGGCATGGGTAGGAAAAGTTTTCTACCCTTCGTAAGGAAAATTTCTATGTGTACATCTACGAGGTTCCTTTCTATTTTTCCTCTTTCGGTGGGCGAAGATCATAATGGGTTTGGCACCTCCCTCCCATTCTCAATGTCTTCTCTTTGTCCCTTATTGTGGCTTATCCCCTGTCACTCCCATCACTAATCCTTGGGCCAAGATGTTGAAATACAGTGACAAATTCCAGTTGAAATCCAACAAATGTGAGGCCACATGGGGGACCAAGAAGTCTGTTAGGGAACCATTGCACTAGAATCTCCCCCATAGTATCACTCACACCCATACTAATGACATGAAGGAAACATCCAATTATTAGTGTCACTTTCCTACTTCTACCAAGGAGGAGGTTGCCCACATTGAGAATTTAGTAAGGTAGAAATAAAGGAAAATGACCAATGAACATGTTGAGATATATTTCGGGGACTGTGTTCCAGAAACAAGGTTCTCTTGCTCTAAAGACACCAATATTTTCAATCTTACAGAGATTTATTGGCTAAAAAAATATTTCATGGCATAGGTTGTGGAGGAGAGGGGTCAACAACAATAAACAATTCTCCACAAACTGGATCTAAAGGATAAAAAGTTTTAAGCAGTTTGTAAGGAAATTTATGACATTGATAACATAGTGACAAACCTAGAGGATAGCAAGAACAACTCAATGAAAATAGTAGAACATGCTCAAGGTTCTGAAGGTACCCCTTCCATCCCCATCCCGATTGATGAAGATCCCCAGGAAAGGGAGTACACTCAACAATGGCAGAGGTAGGAACATTTCCTCCTAGGTTAGCAACACCTACTCTCTTTTGATAGCTTTATATATGGGAACTAGGCTTCACTTTTTGGTTCTATGGATTATCTTTTATGTTTCTTTAGTAGATATCTAGGACATACTACTACTAGGGATTTGGATGTAAAGAACTCTACCTTGCAATGTTGAAAGATAAAAAATGGTATTTTGACTGACTGTGGTCCTGGTTTACATAGAGGTGGGCCACAATTAACCTTGACTATATTTTATTTTGTACTCTATTAATATAAATTTAAGCTAACTTACAAAAAAATACCTTCATTATTTGGTCCAATGAACAATCTTCCCTAAACTTGTTACTTGACTATCTTGATACCTTATCCCCCTCATTCAATACACCATGGAAAACCAACAAGATAATTATATTCCCTTCTTAGATGTCATAATCGCTCATCAAGCTAATGGCTCTCTTTCCCACCAAGTTTTCCTCAGAAAGGAACACATTGATAGATACCTCTATGCCCAATTCCACCACCACCCTACTAAAAACTGTGTAGTCATTAAAACTCTAGTATCTAAAACTATTTGAATTTCCACCCCCCAATATATAAACAAAGAGAAAACCCACCTTACTAAATCCCTCCAAGTTAATGGCTATTCCCAAATCGATAGAGCATTTCAATCAATCCTCTATGCAAAAACCAAAACCAATAACCCCCTTTCTACTTCTCCACCTTGGGCCCGAATTACCCTCCTTTACATTCAAGCCATCATTGTTCAAATTTCTAAGATATTAGCTAAAAGGAACATAAAAAATTTCTTTAGACCTCAAAAGACACTCAAACAATTATCAGGAAGTGTTAAAGATAACAGTAACCCTCTTCTTTGTCAAGGTGTTTACAAAATTCCTTGTTCTTGTGGAAAATCCTACATTGGCCAAACTTATCAATCTATCCAAACTTGTCTCAAAGAACATATTGTGGAAACTATTCATAATCAATTTACCAAATATGTCATCACAAAGCATTCCCATAACACTAAACATCTCATTTGATTTAATCACACCAATGTCTTAGCATTATCTCCCCATTGTTCTATTTGCATCATCGAAAAAGCCATGTAAATAAAAAAAAAACCTAAATTTTTTAATCATGGAGATGGTTGCAAACATAACCACTCTTAGAAACCCATTCTCCACAGCCTCCTTCATTAACCTAGTTACTTTCCTCATTTCATTTTCTCTCCCTCCTTTCCCAATTCATTTTGTGTCATTTCATTTCTCTATGACTATTTCCTTTTAAAAAAGTTTAGTTTCGTAAACTTATATATATATCTATANGATATATATATATATATATATATTAATAAAGTATCATAGTAGATTGTGCCCTGCCTCAACGGAAACCAAGACTGGAATGTGGCAAAATAACAATTTTTTTTTTTGAGAGTATGCAACACAGAGTTACCAAAATTTAAAACCCTAGAGGTAACTTCACCTAGACAACTTCTATATTCATCACGATAAGTGCTTAAATTTATGTACAAAACCAAAATAAGGTGCACAATGCAATTATGTAAAGCTAACATGAGATTATAGGTGGTGCTAACCCAAGAACCCACATGGCTACTTCTATTGTTGATGGTGGTTATCCTCATCCTCTATATCTTCATCAAGAAGGATAGGGTTGGAGGGGGTACCTTCAACTTCCTGAAATTTGCCATCTTTATCAGGTTCTACTACTTTAATTGGGCCTTGCTTACCATCCTTTATATGTGTAACAATAATATCTATGCCATAGACTTCTTTGAAGATGACCTCATAATTTTTGTCCATTAGGTTCAATTTAGAGAGAGTTTAATGGCATTGTTGGCCCCTTTCTTCCACTACTTGAGCGATGAATAATTTATTGAGCCAATAAAGTTCCATCAACCTAAATACTTTGGTGTCTCTACTATGGAAGAAATTCGTATCAGGGTCCCATTCCATAAATTTGGCCTCAACCAAATCATTAAGCATTTAGCATATTTTATTCTTGACTAGGTTTTTATAAACAATTAACCTTATCCTCGAAGTGTTTGGGGAAGTGTTGCTAGTAATTGGCAACGATATTCATGAAATTGGCTTGGGATAGGGTAAATTTTTAGGGTTGTTTATGACCTCATGACCACCTACCTATCTTTCACCTTCCCCTCTTGGCCCCTTTATTGCTAAGATTCAAGTTGAGGCTCATATTTAAGCTTCATCATATTGGCACCAAGATATGTGACAATCTAATAAAAGGGAAAGCTACTTGAGGAGACAAAGATAGTCCATTGAAATAATAAAAAATGATTCACAAACTGAACACAAATCACCTAGAAGGAAATGTAAGATGGCTATGGAGCCAAACCCATCAAACTACATGGATGGATCCTTCTCGGCTAAAGTGAGATGGGTTGGCTTATAAAGGTTGAATTGAGAACTAGACCAAAGGAGTACTAGAGTATAATAAATAATGAAAGATTTGACAAAAAACAAAACAAAAAAACAAAAGTTGGAAGTGAGGGTAGGTCAACAATGTCTTGTAGCTTGACCCACTCCCATTTTGAAGCTCCAACCCAATCCCTACCATGATGTAGTTCATTGAAAGAGTTATGAAAATATCATGGATAAGCCTACTAAATAGACAAGAGAGGGCTCTATGGCTTCCCGCCCTCTCAAAAACGAATCTCTCTCTCTCTCTCTCTCTCTCTCTCTCTCACACACACACACACACACACACACACACACACACACAAACACCAAAATGGTTGATTTTGTATTAAAAGGATGTTGCATCTTAACTGTGCAGCTTAGTAATAAAAAATGTATTGTTGTATTGATGCCATTGAAGAAAATTTATTACAAAATTTCACAATATTCAAAACAATAATTATTTTTTGTCTTTTTTTGAGGGGAAACTATTGATTCTATTGGTAAATTCCCTATTGAACTTTCCTAGTGTTAGCACTGAAAATCACACTTTGAATGCTAAAGTGTAAGCTCAACACCCATCATAATGTAAAAGATAATTTTGGTTTTGAATAGGTGGATCAGCAAGATGAAGAAAGAAAGGGAGAGGGCAGCAAACTGCAGATCAGTAGGCTACACCAATGGGCAATGGAGTCACAAACATTCTACTCATCGAAGGCACTAAAGCTGCTCAACAAAAATGAAGATCATATGCTGATAGATGGAAGAATGAAGAAGGAAAACATAATATATAATGTTCACTAAACAAAGATCCTCTCAGTTTAATGAATCAACAAATACTTGAATATAAACAATGACTGATGAGAAAAATATAGCAGATCCTCTACTGCTTAGAGATCCATAAATCATTGATAGCCTTTGATCCTCAAATATGAAATATATTCAAATAAGAAGATATATAAACAAAATAATTACAATTTGGAATCACATATCCCATGAGTCTCCAATAGAAGTAATGCTTACAATCATAAAATGCCCACAGGCTTACAAATGAACATACACAGGGAAACTGCCTGCTCCTACTCTCTCTATCCTCTCTTGGCTCGTGAATCCAACCCTTCTCCAAGATCTATCTCCTTCCTTAAATAGAAAATAACATCCAAATATCCTTAGGAGGTCAAATCCCATCTCCTCCATTGGATTCTAAGCCTTGGAGATAGGTGGCAACAATCATAGAGACAAAAATCCAACACACTGCTAATTTTTAGGAAATTGTTGGAAGTCATTAATAAATTGTTTCCACCTCGCTGCATGAGGTCTTTGATGGAGCTAAAAATTAGGTGTAGGTGTCCCTTGACATCTAACTGATCCTTGAGAAGCCATTTGAATCCTCCTTGATAGGTGGCAACCTCCCAACAGGGCGAATATTGAAACAGTAACCGCTACAGGAAATTCTATAGTGTCACTGCAAAACAATTTATGCACATTCGTTAGCACCACTTGTATGTATAATATATCTCAAACCATAACACATTTTGAAAACATGAGAGAGGTTTTTGTTATTTGGTATGTGATGAACAAAAAACTCCTCCAGTTTTCAAAAATACCTTTCCATTTGTTCATAACCCAAGTTTTAAGTTAGTCACTCAAAACTTGAGAAGCGTCCTTGCAAAATAACTCTGCACATTTGATAGCGTTGATCTTGTATTAAACTATGTGAAATTTGGTAGCGCCCATCATCAAAACAACTATGTGGATTTGGTAGCACCCAATTAATGTCAACTTAGGATTTTTCATAGCATATAAGGTAGCAAAATTGCAAAACATACTACATAGATGATTTTGTAGCACCATCTTTGAAATAACTCTGCAAATTCAGTAGCACACCTCCTCTCTTTTAGGAAAGTCTCCATTTGCATAAGCTTTCTCTTTAATGTGTGCATGGAGCTGGGCTTTGGTATATGCATTAGATTTGGTACATATGATAGGTTTGATTTAGGACACTTGAGCACACACCACCTTTGGCCAAAGCGATTGATGGGAAAATGTCAAGGCTCGATGACGAATTGGGAGGCTATGACCGTAGGCAAAGGACCAAAGGAATAGGCAAATTTAGCACCAATTTGACAAAGTACTTTAAAAAAGTTATGGTGCACTTTTGAGTGCTAACACCCAGAATCAATACTATTTTGTAAAACTTAAAAAAACTTGGATTTAAATAAAGACATGATTAATATGTTCCTCCTTCTATTCCTCCTATGGAGGATTTTTATCTTGCTTCACTGGTTCCATCTCATCGTCACCTAGAGTCTACTATATTGAGTATTCTTCCTAGGCCTCCTTTGGTGCCGAGCCAATTAACATCCCACACTATGTGTTTGTGCCAAACCAATAACCATATGATGTAATATGTTTCATTCCTACTCCAACTTTATTGTTTGCCTCCTTTGTTGAACCATCATTTCCAGGAACTCTGCTTGCCCCTGATTCGAGGTTACCTCCTCGTCATGGAATTGATTGGTGCAATTAACAATTAAAAAGTGATTGGTCAAAATCAAACTTTTGTGGTGCCTAATAATTTTCCTTGATTCCAATATTTCACATATATCAAACCAACCTAGATGCATATACTCCTCCATATCCAAATTTGTGAATTCAAGCGCTAGAGCTGAACCAAATTAGGCTTCCATGAGACAATATTTTGTCGAAATACAAATTCAAGAGGGAACCACCAGATTGTGATACACATTATATAACCGATCAATTTCTTGATTGGAATTGGGATTGGGATGGCTTCCAAAATTCGTTACCAAAGATTTAAATCATAACAAGCCAATTCAGTGCACATGGAGATATCCCACCTTCATTTTCCATTTCAAACAACGAAACCATTTTACCCCACTCCCCCTTCTACATTGTATGTGGATGTACGATGGTGATTAATGCATACTCATTATGCATGGGAATGGACCACCACTTGGGTTTGCATGAGCCTATTGACTTAATTGCACCGTGTGTCATATATTCCATTAAGTTGATTATTAATTAAATAACTATGGGATTAGAGATAATATAATTCCCCCTTCCTTGGACGGGGTGCTTGTGTTGGCAATATGACAAGGGCCTAGGTGGCACTTGCATGCAAGCATGCATGAGCCCCTTCATGTTACCAACCATACATGGTATGGGGGTAGTACTCCGATCTTCATGGCCAAACCACCCCATCCCTTACTGTGTGAGTGACTTTGATTGATGATGGAACAACCATCATGCAAAATCATTAATTCAAGATGTTTTTTGGGTTTTTATGGCTAGAACAGATTTGATGGAAATAGGGAAACACTAGATGTTAGGATCAGGAATTGGTAGGCTTTAGGCTTTGCTCTCTGGTTTTTTTCCTCCATCAATTCTAGTGAGCTCTCATGTTGCTTCGTTTTCTTGGTTTATTTAGCTATCAATTTCTCTGGTTTCTTTTGTGGTCTATGGTATATATACCATGATGAAGGTAGAGGTGTCTCTATTTGTTCCCCAAACTAAACTGCCGTCTCTACTCTAAAACCAAGCCCACTCCCTCCCATCTTTGACTCCCTCCACCATTTGTATTTCCAGTCCTCCCTTTGATATCCCTGACCACAACAACTGGTTTACCATGAAAGAAAAATGAGCAAGGGGATTTGCTCAAATCTAACATGCAAGGTCATGTATGAGGTTCCAAACATACCCCTACCGGAAAACCACCTAGCACATAACCATGGCCCAAGTGGATGCAATGAAAGATGCAGATAGCTTCCATTATAGGTTCGCTCAAGATGTTAAGAACGAGGTCACAACCATGGAGCATGTTGTAACATATAAAATTTTGTCAATTTTTTTCCAACACATGAGATAGACTCGCCACATTTCCCATCACTACAGGCATGTAATCCAATGAGTCTCCATCATTCATCTTTGTCGTTTACATATAAAATTTGCATTTTCTAAGATTCATGGTTCCTAATCAATGCTCATTTTGTTATCACAATTAAAGTTACTAAACAAACTTTCTCCCAAAATCAACTTTCTCAAGATCTTGTCTTATGTACAAATCCAATCACTATCTTAAAGCCAAGTTATGTCTCCCTAAGGTTACTCACCTTGTTTATAAAGTCATAAGACAAGGTCAACCAAAATTTGAGTTTTGATATGTCTAATAAAAATGTCTTTATTCTTGATCTTTATCATGGAAATTTCACCATATGTCAAAAGGTAAACATGGAAGTAATAGGTATTGTAATGATTTAAAAACTTGTATTGAGTGTTTATCTATTCCTTTATAAA